>PVIR01003529.1:0-88052 GCA_004026965.1 Petromus typicus
ACAAAAGCAAATGTTGACACTGTCTACTAAAGAGGTAAGGAAGCCCAAACACACGCATTCGGATCCATGAGCCAATTCCTTATTATAAATACATAAGGCAATCTGTATCATATATACCATATATCATTGTTTTGCACTTGATCAATGAGCCATTCTTGCTTTCCCTCCTCTCATATGCAAGTCAATCCATGGGGTGAGGGGGACACAAAAAACAAAAAACAAAACTGTGATCTCCTTCAAAATATGCTCATAAACTGGCCCATCTTTAACACTTTGACCAGCGGTCAAAACTGCCCAAACTTTACACGAACTTTACTGAAACAGCCTCCGTCATTGTCCTCTGCTTCCAACCTTTCCAACTACCATCTATTTTCCATATAGCAGCCACAGTGATTTCAAAGGAGAATTCACAACATACCTCTTGTTTACTCAAACTCCTTCCTGACTGCACCTCACACAGGAAAAGTCTACAACTTTATTATGCCCCACATGTCTTGTAGCTCTGGCTCCCAGCTGCTGTTCCGAGCTCCTCTCCTTCCTGTGCATCTCACTGTCCCCTTTGCTGTGTCTCAAATGCTCTGGGCATATTTGTGTTTTCCTCACATAACTCTACAGCTTTTCTCATTGCTTCCTTCAGGCTCCTTCTGAATGTCAACTCACCAGCAAGTCTTTCCATACTCTATTTATTGAGAAATGGTAGAAAGCAATGGGTAACAGCTGAAAAGAAACCTTAAAAAAAAACTGATGTTCACATAAAAGCTTGTGTACAAATGTTCACAGCAGCCAAACTTCTTATAGTAACAAACTAGAAATAATCAACATTTCCTTCAAAGGATGAATAGCTGAATGTGGAACAGTCATACCATGGAATACTACTTATCAATAAAAAAATTATGGAGTATTGCAACAGTCGAGCAATGTAGATCGATCTCCCGAGGATTCTGCTGAGCAAAAGAGAAAGCCAATCCTCAAAGGTGATGTACTATATGATTGCTTTTAGATGAGGCTTCTGAAATGATAACATTATATAAAAGCAGAATGGATGGGTGCTCGCCAGGGTTACATGTCAGGATACGATGGTTGGGATACTCTGTCATTGTTTGAGGGAGTCACCTTTAGAGAAAACTGCACAGAGGATTACGTCTGGCCTTGACCCTGTACCCTCTGGCTCCTCCCCTGTGCTGTTTCCATGTTCCTGCTGTGGGAGTGGCTGATCATGGACTGAAACCTCTGAAACTCTGAGGTGAAATAAACCCAACCAATACGGCCCACCACAGAGATTTCCTTCATATCGTCCAGTTCTTGCTCCTCCAACTTCCCTTCTTATGAAACTTCTGTTAGCTTGAAATCAATTATCCTAACTAGACAGAAAAATATGGCTCTCTCTCTCTATATATATATGTATATATATTATTTTTTTGTTTGTTTGTTTGTTTTGTTTTGTTTTTTGAGACAGGGTCTCGCTTTGTAGTTCAGGCTGGCCCTGAGCTCAGCCTCCAACTCACATCACAGCAATCCTCCTGCCCCTGCCTCCCGAGTGCTGGGATTACAGGCGTGAGCCACCACGCCCGGCACTGTGGTATGTGGTACTGGTTGCTGCTGGGCGCGAGTCTCCATGCCCAGTATTCTATGTGGTTACCGGGGATCGAAGCCGGGGATCGAACTTGCAAGACAGGCGCCAGAACCACTGAGCTAAATCCCCGGCTCCAATATAGTTATATTTTAATCTTATTTCCCGTCTACTATAAACATGAACATAATAGTAATATGGTCACCTCCCTGAAGGATTTGCAGGTATCTGCAAATGGTTTTAACTCTCTTTGTCAGCCACATAATAAATTATACAGAATTAACTGAAGGAACCCGGACAGTTAGCTGCAAGTTGTAACCTCACTGTATCACACTGCCAACACGTACTCAAGGCTGTGTTGTAAGGCTCTGTGAATACCCTGTGCTTCATCAACACATCCTCTCAGATGTTGTATCGACTAATGATTTTATCTGATCTAATAACAAATTCTTTTTGTTCTCAGTTTTAGCACACCTTCCACTCTTGCCAGTCAACCTGTGGACTTCTACTGCAAGCAAAATGTTTTCCGTTTCCATCCATTCATCCATGAATGGAAAGAATGGTCTCATAAATTCCTTTACTTTTCACAATCTGTAACTGACTGTCATTTATTTTGTTTGTATGTATGTACGTACGTATCTATATATTTATCTATTTGGTACTGGGGATTGAACCCAATGGCTTTGCACTAAGTTATGCTCCCAGATCTTTTTATGTTGAGACATGGCCTCCCTGAGTCACTACTTAGGATCCTGCCTCAGCACCCAGAGTGCTGAGTTTAGAGGAATGTGCAACCACACCTCGTTGTGCTACTTTACCCCACCTGGAACCAGTCATTTCACTGTGCTGCATGGGTTCTAATAGGCATAGGAGCTTGAACTGTGTCTGCACAGGACACAGGTCCAAGTCCTAATTCTTGGAACCTGTGAATATCAACTTTTTTGGAAAAATACTCTTGAGAAACATAATCAAGTGAAGAGGAAGTCACAGTGAATTAGAGTAGCCCTTAATCTAATGATATATCCAGAGAAGAAGGGGGGAAATGTGGAAATATTTACAGAGAATTCCATATGGCAATGGAGGCAGATACCAGAGTTATACAGCCACAAACACAAGAACTTCAAGGATTTTAGGCAACCACCAGAAGCTAGGGGAAAGGCATGAACAGAATCTCTCTGAAAGGATAAATTTCTGTTGTTTAAATTTTTGTTTGTTTGTTTGTTTTTTGAGACAGAGTCTTGCTTTGTAATTCAGGCTGGCCCTGAGCTCAGCCTCCAACTCACATCCCAGCAATTCTCCTGCCTCTGCCTCCCGAGTGCTGGGATTACAGGCATGAGCCACCACGCCCGGCACTGTGGTATGTGGTACTGGTTGCTGCTGGGTGTGAGTCTCTACGCCCGGTATTGTATGTTGTTACTGGGGATCGAACCCGGGTCCTTGCACTTGCAAGACATGTGCCAGAACCACGGAGCTAAATCCCTGGCCCTGTTGTTTAAATTTTGTAGTACATTATGATGTCACCTAGGAAATTCACAGTGGGAAATGACACTCATTGTGTCATTAATACTATTCGTGTAGGACCGAGGATTGAGCTCAGTGGTTCCTGCACTTGCCTTGCAAGCACAAGGTCCTGGGTTCAATCCCTGGTAACCACATACCACAATGTTGGGCGTGGTGACATCCATGAGCAATCAAAACCACATACCAGGCGTGGTGCCTGGTATGGCACACACTGTGCCAGGCGTGGTGGTTCACACCTGTAATCCCAGCCCTTGGGAGGCAGAGGCAAGAGGATTG
Organism: Petromus typicus; assembly: GCA_004026965.1. Lineage (NCBI taxonomy): Eukaryota > Metazoa > Chordata > Mammalia > Rodentia > Petromuridae > Petromus > Petromus typicus. The sequence continues at coordinate 3,368 of PVIR01003529.1, forward strand.
CTGAATTCAAGGCTGAGTTCAGGACCAACCTGAACTACAAAGCAAGAACCTGTTTCAAGAAACTAAAAGAAAGAAAAAAAAATACTATTTGCAAAACTTTGTTCCTTTGTATTTTCAGCAACAAATACATGAATGTTTATTTACATATACATGCATGCACTGTAGTAACATACACATGAACAACTCCATGTACAGGCACCTGTCACTGTAATGAAATACCTCATATAGTCAACTTATAAAACAGAAGGTTTATTTAGCTCAAGTCCTAGTGCTAAACAGGTAGCCTCATTGGTTTGAGCAATTACAACGGTAGTGGGCACAAGACAGTGCAAACTGCTCACATCAGGGACAGGGAACACAAAAGGAAGATGAAGAAATCTGAGTCCTACCGTGCCCTCCTTCATAGGTACTGCAGTATGTGGTACTGATTGGTGGTGGGCGTGAGGCACCACAACCAGTATTGTGGTATGTGGTTACTGGGGTGGAACTCGGGATCTTGTGCTTGCAAGGCAGGGGCTGGAACCACTGAGCTAAAACCTAAAGGTCCACAGCATTTCCCAATCATTCCACTGTGCAGATGAGCCTGTAATAGATGGGCCTTCAGGTGATACTCAACATCTAAGCCATAGCAATACATTTTCATGGATACCTCCAATATAACCCACTCGTACACACAGCATCCATCTGCTTCAGATGTCTTGCCCTTTTAGGCCCTCTATTCTGCCAGGATATTTTTTTTTTTTTTTTTTTTTTTTTTGGAGACAGGTTCTCACTTTGTAGTTCAGGCTAGCCCTGAGCTCACTGTGCAGCCCAGGTGAGCCGGGAACTCACAGCAATCCTCCTGCCTCTGCCTCTACAGTGCTGGGATTATAGGCGTGAGCCAGCACATCTGGCACTGAGGTACGTGCTACTGATTGCTGGTGGGCATGAGTCACCACGCCCTGCATTGTTGTATGTGGTTACCGGAATCGAACTAGGGCCTCGCTAGAGTCCCAGTCTCCATGTTATTTTTTTTTTAACCTTTTGACTATATAGGGTATAAACATGTTTTCAAAATTGAAAGCTAAGTCAAAAAGTTATTCTCCAACAAGTGGTACCAATACTTGTATCTGATCTACCTCTTACACTTAATTATTAGTTTCTGCTTTATCCTTCCAGCATATACATACTTTATTCCCCCTTTTTCTTACATAACACGTAGTACTATATATTCTCCTCTCAGCTTTAAAAATGTAATATTTCCTAGAAATCATTATCAACAGATAGTTTCATAAACATTATATCACACTGGGTATGTTTCTATTTATTATTCTGATAAGTCTTTTATATTGTTCTCAATATTTCACTATTACTAATAATTACAAATAATGCAATGACTAACAGTGGCAAAATCATTTGCAAGTGACATAAGATTCTGATTATGGGATTATACTCTTTCCTATTTCTGCATATTTTTACATTTACTCTCACAGTTGACTGGGCAGGGGTGCTTAAAAGGAATATTTAATATGAGCAAACATTTCATTAAAATGTAAGGAACAAAATCATATTAAATAGATATGATATAAATTATATAATAACTATAGAACTCACACACATATACAATAAATACATGTGGTGATCAAGTGATTTTAATAGTCAGTAATTTTATTTCTCCAGAAATAAAAATAAATTCTATTCACAAACAAGAAGAAACTTCTACTTTTGGCAGTAAAGCTGACACGGTCCTGTTGCTGAAAACAGCAAATGTGGGTTAAAATAAAAAGAAAAGACTCCCACTCTTGCGCTAGAGGGCTGGATAGACACAGAATATTTAGAAAGGGTAAAACACAAAGTAAAAGTGGAATTCCAGAGAGGTAAGCGAACACCCGAATGTCTTTCTTTCTGGGGTCATTGCCAAGTCCTGTGAATTGAGCTTCAGCCTTCACCGCCATGCACAGAACTGGCGGTGGTATGCTGAGATGGCTCAGGCAAGCTAACTGGATGCACCTTCTCCCAACTCCATGTCTAAGGACTCCACACTGGTAGGCTGATATCAATCATAATGTGAAATTGGAAAATATGACAAAACAAGACACCCACCCACCAGAACCAGTTTTAAAGTATTTACCAGCACAGCACTTAACCTAAGGTTTAGAAGATGAAGCCCGAGGGTATACTGAAGATGGGGAGTCTAATTAGATAATCCTACATAAAATTGGAACACTAAAGAGCTACATGCTTAATGTGAGAGTAAAACAGAATTATGTCTCCCCCACAGAATGAAGGAGCAAGGCAATTAGCCTGTTTCAAGCTTGATGCTGGTGGAGGTATAAATATCTTTCCTGAAAATTTAACCACAAGCCCACCCTCATGAAAGTTCATGAATCTGGAACTCATGTTACCTATACAGCCCACAAAACTTTAAGCCCAAAATTTATTTGACTATGTTCCCAGGTTGACAGTATCCCCAGGCTTTTGGCAGATTCAAACACAAATACTCTCACTGGAAACATATCTTCATCTTAGCCTCAGAAATTACCACAAATAATGAATATGAGCTAACACGCAGGGAAATAAGGCAGTTTGAATTAAAGCCAGAAGAAACAAGAGACAGCAAAACCAGAACTGCAAAATCTGAAATATTAGGCGAGACTCAAATAGAAAGCATGCCTAATATAGTGACAGAAATAAAATACAAGATGACCAAAAATGAGGAAAAGTGAGTGTTTATCGAAGTGATGGCGATACCAATTTGAAAGAAAGGAGAATAATGGCTCTTAAGACTGAATGGAAAGGTTAAATAAAACAATAATATTGGTGAAAATACATTTAGCAATATCTGAAATATAAATAAATTACCCACAGCATGACAAATCAAGGGAAGAGATGTGGTAGAATAGATTAGTGATACACATATGGTTAAGCTATCAATAAAAATATAGGAGTAATAAATATGGTTACATTGGGGGTAGAGAGATGAATAGGATCATAAAGAACACATAAAATCCAAGGGGAAAATACATATTATATGTTATAAATATGGGAGAATTTATGTCATTTATTTTTTTAAATAAAAGTTTTATTAACCAAAGTTAATGCCTCGCATATTCAGATTTTATCAGTTTTCACATTAGTGTAGAAACATTTCTATTCAAGATCCAATCCCAGGAATTCATATCATATTTAGATGCCCCATTTCTGTAGTGTCCTCTAGCCAGTAAGAAGGTCTTAGACTTTTGCCATTATCCATGACCCTGACATTTGTGTGGAACACTGTTAAGGTATTTTGTAGAATGTCCATCGGTTTGGATTTGTCTGAAATCCATGCTCCAGCTAGACTGAGGCTCTGGGTGTAGGGAAAAGAGTATTGAGAGAGGTAAATGTTCTTCCTCCTCACTTTGACATGGGGTCAGAGTGGTGCTGTTAACCTTCACACCTGGGTGAACTTAGTTGTTGGCCAGGTTTCACTGAAAATAATACAGTTATATTATGTCCACTTCCAAGAACAACTTGGTTGCGTGTCACTAAATCAGGCTGCTAATCTCAAGAGGAAGGGCAATGAGATCTATCTGTTGGGGGTAGGGGAGATATTTTAAATTACTGGGGACAGATCTGTAAGAAACATTTATCTCTTCATTTACTTATTTATTCAATTGATATCACCACAAACTCATGTTTATTTTATAGCTTCACTTTAATCCAATGCTACATGTTTTATTTTATGGCTTATGTTAAAACATGTACCTATCACAAAAGAGTCCGTATAACAAGGTTCACTTTCGGTTTTATTCTGTCACTGTCTGTACTCTCCCCTCGACAGTTAAGAAAACAGCATAACTGAAATTAACTCCTTGACGTGTAGTTCTGTAGGCGTCAACAAAGCAGAGAATCATGTATTCAGCACTGTATTTACACACAGAACAGTATCATCACGTGAACACCTGCCCGTTGATTCTTCTTTGTAGTCAATCATTTTCCTTCCATATCATTTATAATTTCCTTATCTAAAATGATTTTAAAACTTGGCGGGCAAAAATAAAAAGTGATTCTTCACAGAATAAAAACTAAAAGTATCAGAAGAGATACTGTTTAATGTGTAAGGAGGGTTACTGTTTATACATTATTAGCAAAAGCCGAAGATGGTGGTGCATGCTTGTAATATGCTCTATTCAGGAGGCTGAGACTGGAGGATTGTAAGTTCAAGGACAGCGTGGGCAGCCCTCCCTCTGGGGGAGGGACCCTATCTCAAAGTGAAATTTAAAATGGACCCCCAGTTCAGCACTAGAGTGCCTGCCAACCTACACCAGACCCTGGGTTTGAACTTCAGGGCTGAAAGAAAAGTATGCCAATTATTAACATGTATTAGGATGTATCATCTATTAATTCAGTGCTAAACTGAAGAAAAAATACTCAAATATGAATGCTTCAATTCTTTAATTAGCTTTTCCACGGTGTTATCCCATGAAATAAAAGACAGAACAACTTTGATGTCTGAGCTCAAGAGATGGGTTCCAGCTGCAAGTACCTACTTTCAATGTTTATAAAATATTTAGCAAGACAGGAATCTGCAAATTTTGCTTAAAATGATTAGGATTGAATTTTTAATTGTTTTCTAGAGAAACAATGAGTGGGCCATGGTGGTGCTGCCTATAATTCTAGCACTCAGGAAGCTGAGACTGAGGTCTGCGGCAAGTTTAAGGTCAGCCTGCCCCAAAAATAAACAAATCAAAATTATTAACAGCAAAACTACAATGTAGTAACAAAGGCCAAACTAAACAAAAAACAATACCAACCGAAGTAGAAAACTTACTTAGAGACTATCAAATTTGCTCTGTCAATTATGCTATCATTGGCCTTTTTTCTTTTTTTAAATACTTTTGTGGAAGGTCAGTGCTACAAATTGAAGCCAGGGCTTCGTTCGTGCAAGTGGGGCTACACACCAGCCCAAACATTAAGTCATAAAAGATGTTCTATGACAGCACCCCAGTTTCACAGACCTATAGGAGAAGGACATCTTCTCAAGTAGACTGACATGTAAGAGAAAAATAATAAAAATCTTTAGGTTGTTTATTTGGACTTCCCATAAAATCTCACTGAAAATCACCATCGTATGGAAGTTTCTATTTTATTAACACAAACAACTTGCGTCAAGTCTACAGAATCATGTCCCAAAAAGCAGTGTCAATTTGGGGTTGGTGATTACGCAGGTCTAAAGCAGTACAATCCGCTTGCTGGCGCTTTAGGTTAAGGATTCTAAGTTTTTAGTTTCCTCCCCCTGGTGGCAGTGTCTGGGTTGATAACTTTATAAAAGACTCAGATAGCATCTTAAGGTTTATGGCTCTATCGTCAATTATATGTAGGCAATTTTGGGATAGAGTAGATTTAAATGAATTAGAAACAGATTTCAAAACTCTTCTAATGGAAGCACTTGCCTCCGATGTCCCCCCTCCCCAATGCAATTATAACCATTACATCATTGTAAATTACATGCTGGGGTTATCTCAGTAGGGATCTGCCAAATGTAAAACTTACAGAAGGTCCTCCGTATAATAATGATGTTTTATCATTTTAATTACAAACTCTTTTTAAAAACTCCCTAAAGTGTGGCAATTGAGGTGGTCTAAATTAACAGTATCTTGGTAGCCCAAGAGTAGCAAAAAATAGATTCGACTACCAAATTTCATCATACTTACAACAGCTGTCTTCCTGCCTCTAGGAAGCTAAGTATTTAACAAAGCAGACAGCTTGGCACTGGCATCTGATTAGCAGTGTGTGTATTGTCAGACAGAATGTGCTTGGCTCTTTTGTTCCAGGGTTTGATTAGAAATCTGGAAAACAGAGGCGTCATGTAACTTTATTCTTCAAGGTTCTGAAAGGTAAATATGCTGTGATGCTTTCTCTGCCATCCTATCTGTGAAGCTCACTGATGCTGTGCTACTAACAGGATTTATCAAACTCAAGAAAATTTAAAGGATTTTAAAATATAATAACACAATGATTAAAGCATGCCAATCATAAAACCACATTACATATGTTCATGTTGAATACTTATACATTAGAAATATTTTTGCTATCTGGGGATTTGAGTTTTACCGAATCCTGTAATTAATACACTGCTCATGAGGAGGAAGAATGGTCAGATTGGTGCACACAAATACAAAATTCCATTCTTAAAAATATGTCTAAATGAAGATTCAGATTTTTCTTCTGAAATTCATATGAAAATCTTCACTGGAAACAGAACATTGTCATATAAAAAAAATTCTTTGGCTGTAGGGCACAAAACACTAAACTCTGAAAGGGTGACTCTCATTACTTTCTCCCCACAAATTTCTTTGAGAATGTGTTATAAATGATGGCGCTTATTGGCAGAGTTCAAAATCGGTAGAGTCCATGCAAACAATCGACTTCAATGAGAAGTACATTCTTTTACTCTATCAAATCCATCGGAGGTAATCAGACTGGATGTTTTATTCAACAGGGCTGAAGAAAATTGTTCCACAATAGGTTAATTCAAAATGGCAGCATAGAAAATGCATCTGTCAGTGGGGATCAAATTACAGGGCAAGCTCCTCTCAATGCTTAGAAAAACAAGTCTGCAGTTCTACGGATTATGTGCCTGTGTGTGTTTAAAGGGGAGGGAAAGGAGCTAAATATCTGCGCTAACCTCCAATTAAAGTCAATCATAAAAACAGCCAATTTAATGAGTGCGGATTTCTTTGGGTAATTATAACACCAACCACTTTTTTCTCTTTTAAATCTGTAATTCTGCCTTCTTGTTATTGCTTGCTTTGTCATTAATCGCCTCAGGACCTTGATTCCCTAGCAACAGACTGCCACCAAACATTTGGCTCCTGTTCAACATTTTCTTTGTGAAAAATGGCACTGCTGTTGCCGCCTGCGCTGCTGCAGCTAGACTGGCTGTGTAAGTGCTCCAATAATGTATTCCACTGGAAAAAAAAATCACATGATACAGGGTGCAATGACTGAGCTCAGTTAATTACTGAGCTGGGAAGTTTATCTACATTCTAAAAGCTGGGCTGGGGGAGGGGGATACAGGATTGAAAAAGGTGTTCCTTCAATTATTAATAATTTGAAGGTGAGAATTTACAAAGAAATATTTTATTTTTGGCTGTACAAATTTCTGTTTAAGTTTATTTAGGAAAGAGTACAAAAGGCCAATGGCCCTACAGTGTTGCTTGACAATTTCTTTCTCTACAAAATAGCCCCAAAAGCACAAAAGAATCACAGAACAGTTTGCTGCAATTTAAGAAAGCAAATTAACCTATGTATCTGTCAGCTGTGTCTTTACCACTTAAGGCAAAAATCATTTGTAAACATAAATATGCTATGAGACGGAAGAAGGAGGTTGTCCTTTTCAATATGAGCTCCAGATACTAAGAAAACAGTCATTCAAAATATTGTTTTGATATATTGTACACTTAAGTATTTAATGATCCATAATAAGGAGAAAACGCTTATCATTATTTTTTAAATGATTCAAGTGGGAATGAAGGAAATTAGGCCTCATGAATGCAAATCAGGTGATGGGTAAGTTTTCTTTTTTTAATTGAGCAGATTTACTGAAATTTTCCATGTCTTAGAAATAGTACCCCACCCCATAATGATAGCTACGGAAATTAACATGGCACGTCAGATATGGCTCGCTGATGTCTTCCTTCGTTATCAGAATATGGCTTTCTAAGACTGGCATGTTTCAGGATTGCTGTCAGGATATGATAATTTAATATGCCCAAGAGGATACTAAGTATTACGGAAGCATCTGTGAAACTAATAAGCCAGTGGACACTCTGATTCTCACCGATGTCTACATGCTATGTAACAAACTTCTTACAAAGTACAGTCTCCATTCAGCTTGTCTGAGGATGGGAAAATGCTACGGTCTACATTAAATATCACAACCACCACCCTGACAGACTCAAGTAAAAACAGAATGACTATCTATAGAGGAAGACTAAATACTATAAAAGCCTTTGGTTATATTCAGTTAGTTAAAATATACTTACATTTTTAAAAGAATAAAAAAAAAAAGATATTTGAAAAATTTCAATGCATTTTGCTTACTACCTAGATAAAATCACATAATTTCATTACTGAGTCTGATTTCTCACTTTAATATGTTTCTATAAAAAATTATTGGTTGATTTAAGAAAGCAAGATTACAATCATGTTTTAGACTTAAGAAAGCAAGATTATATTTATTTATATTATGTTTTAGAAAAAGGGTTCAAAGCTCAGGAAATACTAACAACCATAATACCAATCTTATCGATCTACCTGAGAGATGTTAAAGCTCACATGCACAGGTAAAATAATCTTAAAGACTCAATTTAGTTTACTATAACTTCTGAACTGTTAAATTTAGGAGAAAGTAGGTTTGTGAAAAATTATTTTTTAGTGATAAATAGTGGAATACGTATTTCTTGTGAATTATATGTGTATCATTCTAGAAAAGATTTTGAAAACTTGGTGAGTCTTCTACATTTGCGATTTTGTTAGCTCCTGTCATGGTTCTTTTTTTCTTTTCAGACAGGGTCTTGCTTGGCAGTTCAGGCTGTCCCCGCACTTACTATGCAGCCCAGGCTGGCCTTGAACTCACAGCAGTACTCCTGCTTCTGCCTCCCCATTGCTGGGATTACAGGCATGAGCGACGTCCAGCATTGTGATATGTGGTTACTGAGGTTCGAACTAAAGACCTTGCACTTGCCAGGCAGATGTCAGAACCACTGAGCTAAATGGCTGACCCCAAAAAATACATTTTAAAGGTACAGGAATATGAGTAAATTTGCACAACTTGAAACAAAATATTTATAAAAAATCAAAAAGTGTGGCCTGGGGTTATAGCTTAGTGATAGGACACTTGCCTAAATTCAACCTCTAGTATTAAAAAAAAAATAATAATAACAACGTCATGTTACTCTAAAAAAATGATACTTGTAGGGGCCGGGGATTTAGCTCAATGGTTCCAGCGCCTGTCACGCAAGCGCAAGAACCCGGGTTCGATCCCCGGTCACCACATACCTATACTGGGTGTGGAGACTCACGCCCAGCAGCAACCAGTACCACAGGCCACAGACCACAGTGCCGGGCGTGGTGGCTCACGCCTGTAATCCCAGCACTTGGGAGGCAGAGGCAGGAGGATTGCTGATGTGATTTAAGTCTGAGCTCAGGGCCAGCCTGAACTACAAAGTGAGACCCTGTCTCAAAAAACCTTAAAAAAAAAAAAAGATACTTGTAGAACTAGCTAAAAACTTTTTTGATAAACTAGAAATAAATATAAATATAACTTGTAACCCTAACTTGTATAATAATGTTTACAATTGTTTCTAGCAAAGATGAAAGAATACTCCTAGGAAGGAAGAACCAACACTAAATCATTTGTATAATGAATTGAACATTAGGAAAATGGAAAAAAAAAAAAACCCTCAAAATTGAACTCTAATGTTAAGCTTAAGAAGTGAAGTAATTGGGCCGGGGAGTTAGCTCTGTGGTTCCGGCGCCTGTCTTGCAAGCGCAAGGGCCCGGGTTCGATTCCCCGGTAACCACATAACAATACTGGGGGTGGAGACCCACACCCAGCAGCAACCAGTACCACATACCACAGTGCCGGGCGTGGTGGCTCACGCCTGTAATCCCAGCACTCAGGAGGCAGAGGCAGGAGGATTGTGATGTGAGTTGGAGGCTGAGCTCAGGGCCAGCCTAAACCACAAAGTGAGACCCTGTCTCAAAAAACCTAAAAAAAAAAAAAGAAGTGAAGTAATTAACAATTTCTCTTGTATCCTATATATGTCACATTCATGTTAAATCCACATAGTTTGGGGATTTCCTCGAGGAGATGTCAAGTTGGCACATAAAATTTGGACCCTTTACATGACAAAGACTCACATGTATGAAGTGCTGGGAATCATACATCGACATGAAAAGCTCCACAGGGAACAAACAACCCAATATTTTAAATTTTATTCTTTGAAATGTTAAATGTAACATATCTTAAGGTCACCCACAAGGACATTTTCAAATAAAAGCTTAACAATACATAGTTAATCCCTAATGAAGTCAATGAAGCAGCCCGGAATAGGATAGTTAAAAAAGTGGAGTTAGAAATGCAGGAAGAAAGCCATGTGGTGATCACTGATTTAGCCAATATAATCAGCGTTTTAATACATAAAAGCTCCAAAGCTGCAACTGGAACAATGATAAAATAAGAGACCAGGCGTAGTTCAACTATCCCATCTCTTTAACTCATAATCTCAAAGGAATATTATAAAGATTAATTACTAAATTCCAAAAAGTGCCTTGAACTCTATTTAAATGTTTTATAAAGAACTAGGACTTATTATTTAATCAATCGTGATTCACAGAATAGCTTCAATTAAAAAAAAAAGACCCATTAGTTCACTTTCTCTGTTAAACTGTATTTATTATAATAGTATAGCTTTGGAAAGATGACATTATGAAGGCATTTTCCATGTTCTCATAAAGCTTAAGGCAATGAGTTTAACTGCCTATGAGTTAGAAAAACTTTTATATCTTCAAACTTTGGGGGTAGGAAGGGTAGAAAATTTCAAAAACATGTTAAAGTTAATATTTTACCTTTCTTTTTAAATACTATTTCATTGTCTCTTAGGTTACCATTTCAATATAAATTCATTCACTTTCACTAGAACTTTTCTCAAAATTTTTAATTAGTACAAGATATATTCTACATCTTGAAAACTAGCAAAGTGATATCTTAAAATTTATAATAATATTTGGGAGTGAACACATCTTTCTGTAATCACTGCCACAAGACAGCCAAATCCTGAGAAAAGAGCAATTATATGTTTTATTTCATGTTCATTCTGATCTATTATTCAATGTTGATTTCAAAATATGATTGCTTACAATTGATAACACCACTTGATTTGGGGAACTTTAGACTTTATTGCTTCCAGATTACTGACAAAGACATTTCATTGTATTTGGTGGTACAGTACTTGTTGAGTATGTGCTAGGCCCTGCGTTCAAACTCTAGCACTGCTGGAAAAAGAGGCAGGGGGACTTGCTTGTAACTGAGACTGAGTCTAAATGAACGTTCTTCTCAGGTAAGTTATTCTCATGGCATAGATATGACTTGTAATAGAAGAATCTAACTAGGCCAGGCAAAGTAGAAGGTATGAAACCTTAACATATGTTAATGATTACCACTTGTTCTTATATACAAATAAATTCTACTTGTTTCTTTTCTCTTTTTGGTATTGGGGATTGAACTCAGGAAACTGTGGCTGCGAGGCAGATGTTGGAACCATGGGACTAAATCCTGGGCCCTAATTCTATTTCAAGTATGAGTTTTATTCTTTCACTGTACAGTTATACACTTCTCAAACCATGTTTCCTCTCCTGGTCAGAATAATACTCTTTTTAATCTGCAAGCAAACATTAGTCACACTTGAAAATCCTACCCTCATAAAAGCTGTATTTCTGCAACTGGGAAAATTCCAGTCTGAAAATGGACAAAAATGGTGAAGTACAACTTGTAAAATAAATCCAGACAGGGAAAAAAAGACCTGGAATGCACCATAGGAAAAATTACAGAAAGAAATAGACATGGATGTCAAAGAAAAATTCAAACTGAAAATTTCATATTTTCACACAATTACTGACAAGGATCAATTTATTATTTCACTTACAGTACAGTACTTAATTTTCAATCAGTGAAAATAGTACACATTTGGCTTTGTTTATATACTATTATGCCCCAAGACACTCAAATATTTTATGTTAATTTTTTTTTTTTTTTTTAGGTTTTTTGAGACAGGGTTTCGCTTTGTGGTGCAGGCTGGCCCTGAGCTCAGCCTCCAACTCACATCACAGCAATCCTCCTGCCTCTGCCTCCCTAGTGCCGGGATTACAGGCGTGAGCCACCACGCCCGGCACTGTGGTATGTGGTACTGGTTGCTGCTGGGCGTGAGTCTCCACGCCCAGTATGGTATGTGGTTACCGGGGAATCGAACCCGGGCCCTTGCGCTTGCAAGACAGGCGCCGGAACCACTGAGCTAACTCCCCGGCCCCAAGACACTCAAATATTTTGATAAACCTGTATCTTAAATATCTTTTTAAGTCTAAAGTTTAAAACTCTCCCTATATTAAGCCTAAACTTATAAGCTGATTAGTTCTCTATAGTATATATTTGAAACTTGGAAACTTCTCCCCATAAAAATGTTATTAGTAAGAATGCTCAGATTTCTACACAAAATCCTGTGTACTCATGGTGTAGTCTAAATACTATAAAAATTACTTTAGTTAGTGCATATAGATGAGTAACTATATCTTAACTGAGAGCTTTCAAAATTAATTTTAAATGACAATTTGGAAACTAAAGAATTGTATAGTATCTAGAAAAATATTTGGGGAGTTTTAAAAACTTAATATCCAGACAAATTGAAAGCTAATTTCTATCATAATTTATGATTTGTTTTTAATGAGATTTTTCCTGTAATATATTGAAGATAGTTTTAGTAACAGACCAAAGAAAGGAGAAATAAAATTCAAGGCCAGTGAAAAAATTAACTTTGTTAATAGGAAACTAAGTCTACAGTTTAAAATGTATACCATGTTTTTAGGAAAAGTCAAGATAGAATGGATACAGAGATAAATCATAGTTATTAACAGGTTCAAATTCAAAGAAAAACTCGATTGGACAATCTTATGGAAAAAAGTGAATCACCTGACAAAGGGAAAAAGTCAAATCAGCCTACAGGTTTCCAATCCCAAGCAATATGGAACACCAGATAATTCATTTATATGTACATCTTAAGCAACTATCACGAGGAACAAATCACGGGAAACAGGAGTTTCCAGACACTGGACAATAATCCCAGAAGGGATAACATAATGCGAGTCCTGCAATTCCTCACATTCAGTCCCTGATGACAGTTTCCGGGCTGCAGTGCAAGAGGCCACGGTGGGAGCATGTGCAGGGGCAGAGTTCTAAGGGGTGGGGGCTACTTGGAGAAGAAAAAGGTGCAAGGTGAGAACACTGGAGATCACCATGGGTTTCCCTGCAAGTCTTCGGGGCAAGTGTATGAGAAAACAACCCGCGACACAGAATAACCGAGAGGAAGGGGGGACATAACTCGTACAGCACAACAGTGAAGCCACAGGCTTCCTTTCAAAAATACCAAAAAGCAGAAGACAGTGGAGAAACCAACGAAATTTACCTTACTGCCCCAAACAGCAACAACAAACACAGAATACATGAAACAGGTTATAAAGATGCTGGATGCCGAGAAGAAGCAGCACCCATCTCTTAGAGAGGTGAGACAATCTCTCAGAGGTGAGCCCCTTGATGACAGCAGCTCACTGCCCCCGGTTTCCAGACCCTGGCACAAGGAGAGAGCACTGCAGTGGGGTCCAAAGAGTTAAGGAAATGGAACCAACTATCAGGACAGGTTTGACTTCCCGGGCCAGAACGCAGAGAAAATGAAGTTTGACAGAGATACCTGGAACCGTCGAGAAGGTCCTCTAGGACTCACCATTTCAGGAAAGAAGCATCCCAAAGAATGGAAGACAGGAGGGAACAGTACATGGGACACGTGTGAGGTGTAATAAAAAAATACAAAGAATTTTTAAATTTTAAAAATTATTACAGCAAAAGACATAATGCCATTAATCCCTCTCTCCAAAAAAACTCCCTCTTGCTTCAAACACCCTTACTCATTCCATCAATTCTGCCACTTTCTGAAGCAATTCTAGAAGTTCTGTTTTGTTAATATAGATCGCTGCCCTGTTGGGGCTACTTAAATATCCTACACCCTTCAAAACATTTGCTTTTCGAGGTCATTTTGATTTTTTGTAAGAACTAGAATTCACAGAACCCCAGATCTGGGAAATAAAATGGATGAAGCCACACCATAACATTTTTACAATTCTGCATATCCACTGGACGGCCCTTGGCGAAGGCATCCACTGAATTTTGATCCTGCCTCGCAGACGTTCACGAGAGAGGATTTCCAGAACTGCCTCAGAAAGCAGCAGGAAGACCGAGATGAGTGTGTGTGTGGCAAAGGGGCTAAAGGCAATGTGTCTTTTACTCCAACAAACTGTTCAACTTAAGCATCAACAAGGGATGAGTAAACAGAATGACAGTGAGGTGCAGGACGATTTGGTAGCTCTTGTTTTACTACTTCGAAAACAATTTCTCTGTATTTTTTGCACCATTCCTTCTACATTTGGGGGTAACTGCTTATTTCTGCTGCCTAAAATGTAATAACTGTTTGTGTGGGGGACAGCACAGACTATTTGGAAAGTAGTGACTTGGTGCTAGAGAGAATGTAACCATAAACAAAGGTTTCTTAATGATGGTTTTATTTTTAAAAAACTTCTTTCTTTTTGAGACAGGCTCTCACCAAGCAATTCCAACTGGTCTTCCACTCACTGAGTGGCCCAGGCTGGCCTTGTATTCCTGGTAGTCCTCGCATTACAGGTATAAGTCACCAGACCTGGTTTATTTTTTTTCATACTAGTATTCTGCATTGTAAGATGCTTAGCAACAGCACCTGTCCCATGTTTGCCATGACAACAGTGTGGGAATCACAATAAAAGAAAATACCACTGGACATTACTAAATAAAACTGCTACTAGTGAAGAACCAATCCCATATAGCTAAGCCCTATACTGTACGCATTTGACAAATTTTAAGAGCAAGATAAGAAAGCACCATATTTGTTACACAGAACTGCCCCTCACCATAAAACTCAAGATGATTTATAGTAATAAAAAACATCTAGCATCCAGAAAGGTAAAAAATACTCTGGATGGAGTTTAAAAATTTAGATATTACAGAAGAAAATATTGGTGAACTAGAAGGTACAGCAAAATAAATGAAAAAAGAAGAATTTGAAGGAAAAAAGAAAAAGACATCAGTGAGCTATGAGACAATTTCAAGTGATCTAAAGGGGTCAGAAAACAAACTTGAAGAAATATGGCTGAAAACATTCCAAATATAATAAAAACTATGAACTCACAGCTCTGAGAAGCTGAGTGCATTCCACGCATCAAAAATGTGAAGAAAAAAACACTAAGGAACATCATAATAAAATTGATCAGTACCGGTAATAACTAAGAGATTTAAAGAGCAGGTAGGTCAGGAAGGTGTTAAACACGAGGAGGAAACATGTACAGATGACAGACTTCTCGTCAAGAACAAGGCAAACAAGAAAACACGGAAAACATCTTTCATGTAACAAAAGAGGAAAAAAAACTGTCAAACAACACCTGCAAGTATATTTCTAGCAAAAAAAAAAATCTTTCAAAAGCAAAGATGGAATAAAGACATTTTCAAAAGCTGACAGAATTCTTTTTTTTTTCTTTGAGACAGGGTCTTGCTTTGTAGTTCAGGCTGGCCCTGAGCTCAGCCTCCAACTCACATCACAGCAGTCCTCCTGCCTCTGCCTCCCCAGTGCTGGGATTACAGGTGTGAACCACCACGCCCGGTACGGTGGTATATGGTTCTGATTGCTGCTGAGTGTGAGTTTCCATGCCCAGTATGGTATGTGGTTACCAGGGATCGAACCCAGGTCCTTGCGCTTGCAAGACAGGCGCCAGAACCACTGAGCTAAATCCCTGGCCCTAATTTTTTTTTTTTTTTTTGAGACAGGGTTTCACTTTGTAGTTCAGGCTGTCCCTGAGATCACCCTCAAACTCACAGCAATCTTCCTGCCTCTGCCACCTGAGTGCTGGGATTACAAGTGTGAGCCACTATGCCCAGCATTGTGGTATGTGGCACTGATTGCTGGTGGGCATGAGTCACCATGCCTGGCATTGTAAAACACTAAAACTTTTAAAGAACTAAAATTTAACAATGATATAAAGATTAGAAAGAGGGAAATGAAGTATAAGATTGTACGGTCATCTTACTATATATATGAAATCACACAGTATTATTTCAAACTAAGCTTTGAGGAGTGAAATATGTACACTATACATCTGACAACAGTGGGGTGGGATGTTGAGGGAAAAATTGAAAAAAAAGAGAGTGAAGAGCAGATGGCATAAACAGAAAACAAATACCAAGATAATGAACCCAAATCTAGCCACACTGATAATCACATTTAATGGGAACGGTATAAATATTCCCATTAACTGGTAGACACTGTCATGTTGGACATAAACACAAGACCCAACTGTTTACTGCCCATGATAAATACACCTTAAAAATAAAGACATAAATAGGTTAAAAGTGAAAAGAAAGAAAAAGATACAAGATGACATCAATATTCAAAGGAGAACCAGACTGGTTATAAAAACAGCAGATACAGTAGATTTCCAATTCTGAGCATAGATTTACCTGACATTGTGAAGGAGTATTCCTTTTATAAAAGTGTGGACACAGAAATAGAGCTAACAGCTGCAATCATAGATATAAATTAGCATCTACTTTGTTACTTCTTTTTGCTGAATATATTACACAAATCTATAAAAATTACTTATTAAATTGATCAGAATTGATCATTGTATGCTTTAGACAAAACTGTACTTTTATATAAATGAATAATACTACCATAAAAGTTCCATTCACTTGCATTTAGATGTCTTATGTCTATACTTCTCATAAAAATTCCATCTCCCAAACTTGGGTGAATGTATTACTCTGTATAATCATTAAAATTATGAGATTTTGAGCAAGTTGGCTCATACTGCAAGATTAAACTATTATATATTGGAACTAATATACTTTTTCTTCAGAATACAGTCATTTTCAGTCAACTTAAATAATATGCATACACTGCATCAAACTTTACACCATGTGCTTGCTGAAAATCAGACTCTCAAACTTAAGATGGTCTAAAATAGCATGTAAATCCCCCTTCAAGAACTACACTAGAAAACATATTTTGGAGACTTTAAAGAAGAATTAGATTATTTTAAGAAATGATATAAAATAGAAATAATGGAAAAAAGGCTTTTCTACTTCTTGAAATGTTACTGGCAGAAGAAAGCATGACTTTCTATTATGCAATTTTCAATGTAACTTTTATCTGACAGTTATAAAGGGGCAAGATTTGCTCTACAGAAGAATCAATAGCAGTGGCGCACAGCCTACAGCAGTGCATGTAAACATGCTACTGGAGACATTAAGACGAGACTGAAGGAAATATTTTCAATAAACATGTTCTTGTTGGATAATCAATTTTCTACATGTCTTACAAGCTGTTACACACATTCAGGTAGCAGAATGGTAACAGCTGTTATACCAAAGCCATATATTATATGCATATGAGATAATTTTAATTTTTCATTGGTATCCATTGATTTGTGAGTAACCATGTTTAATTCATATTAAATAAAAACAAGGTAATCATAGGGTGAATAATTCAGCAGGATTTTTAGTACAATGCTATTTTACGAATGAATTCTTAACCAATGATTTTTATGTCAGAAGATTTAATAATTCAAATTACATGCTACCCTTATTCGAGGATTTAAGAGTCTTGTCATGATCAATGTTTCTGAAATATTAAATTGAAAGGTGTCATGGTAATTGCTATGCAATAAATAGCAATTAAGATTTTTTAGGCAAATGAGCTCAAAATTTGCAGTGAATATATTTTTCATACAATGCATGTATAATTCATAACAAGTTGCCTAAAAATATAAACTACAAATTCGTACTTTACCTCAAAAGATCTCATGAAACTGATATAATTAAAACAGATTCTATGCTTGGTTGAGAATTGGGTCCAAAGAGATAAAGGTAAATAATGTAATTTATGTTACCCATAGATAAATATCACATTTCTGCTTTATAAGAGAAAATCTAATAGTATGCTATGAGAAGGCTAAGTAATTTATAGGGTAGCAGAACACAATAGATTAAAACTGTATCAGCCAAAACTACATTCTATAATGTTAATATGTCCCCCAAAGATCAATTAAATAAGTACTTACAGCTATATAACAAACTCTTGCTTTTTCTACCAACATCCAGTTTTTCTCTAGATCAAGATGTTTTTCCTTTTTATAACAATTAGCAGCAGCAAGATTAGCAACAAGGGACCTAAAACACCCAAAGAAAAACCAATTAGATTTAATTTATACTCTAGCTAAAGTTGTTACTGTATTTATATAGTTATTTACCAGTATTTTTTTGAAAGTTTTTGGGTTACCAACATTTAAAAATTCCTCAACATTGTCTGAGATTTTAAAATACATGCAAATAATATTAAGTTTGTTTTGAGAACTTTCTGAAACTTCCCTGTTGCCTGTGAGATAAAGAGAGCTGTAATCAATAAAATTTGTCAACATCACCTAGTATTGTGAAGTTGCTTTTGATAGCAAAGTAAGATGTACTTTTAACATTTAAATATGTCAAAGTACAAGGAAGAAATAAAGCTACTGAGTCTTTTGCAAAAGGAAATCTAGATAACTGAAACACTTCACTGATTTTTTACAGTGGAAAATATCTTTATAAAAGTAAGACTACTGCACTATAACTGACTATTTAATCTAATGTTTTAAAAGCCAAAGATGGGATTAACTTTATAAAACATATAAATGTACACCATACTAACTATGAGGGATTAATTTGCAAAGCATTACATTTAAAGGGCTGGAATCAATTAGAATTACTTTCTAGAACTGCAAACGGTCTGGGCTGGGGCTGCATTTAAAATCTTGGTACAAGTGCCACCTAGACAGCTCAATTATAACCCAGCAGTTAAACTTAATGAAATTAGAGGATCATGTACATTTCATATAAATAAATATAAATTATTTTCTTCTTTATTCTGACCTGGAATTTACAAAATTACTTGCCTATTTTTCTCTTTTTCTAATTAAATAGTAACAGTTATGGCTTATTAAAAAAAAAAAAAAGTACCACATCATTGGAGACGTGGGTAGTGTCTAGTTCCTCAGTTAAGAGAAAAATCATTCTCTTCGACAACATATTCCCATTCATCCATGTGCCAATTTACTATTCAACAATACATCTATTTATGTTCAGTTAAATGATAGAAAATAGAATATTAGTTCTTTTTTGTGTTGGATATTGAATTCAGTCCTAATTAACAAAAATATTTTGTAATCATGACTTCTGGAAAATTTTGATAAAAACAGTTGTTAAATAAAGCAAACATATCTGGCATCAGTTGCTAAAACTTGTTTTGATAATACAACTACTACTTGAATTCTGAGTTTTGGATTATGGGATAAAGTTACTAGCCTATGTAAAACAAGTTAGGAGTTTTGTTATGTTCCAGAACATGGATGGGTGAGATAGTGTGAGTTGACGTCATCTCAACAATGCTAATTGCCATGAACATAATATAAAGTCACAACTTAAGCTCCTGACATCTGAGAAACCTAGTCTTATCATCACTCTTCTTCTTTTTTTTTTTTTTTTTTTTGGTTTTTTGAGACAGGGTCTCACTTTGTGGTTCAGGCTGGCCCTGAGTTCAGCCTCCAACTCACATCACAGCAATCCTCCTGCCTCTGCCTCCCGAGTGCTGGGATTATAAGCGTGAGCCACCACGCCCGGCACTGTGGTATGTGGTACTGGTTGCTGCTGGGTGTGGGTCTCCACGCCCAGTACGGTATGTGGTTACCGGGAATTGAACCCGGTCCTTGCACTTGTAAGACAGGTGCCAGAACCACTGAGCTAAATCCCCGGCCCTCATCACTCTTCTTTAAAATAGTAATTTAGCACACCAGAGTAATTTTGTGATTCCACCCTCCGCTGAGTGGTGGTCAGAGGCAAAATTTGATTCATTTTTCATTAATGAAAAAACTCACTTTTCCTTTTAAGGAAACTGAAAAGGGCAAAAGTCTAAATAAATATATCTCAATGTCTGAGTAATGGATGGCTTAATTTATTGGAATCTTAAAATCAAATATTCTCTTACATATAAAAAACAGAGTTAAAGGAAAGGTATGAAAATGGTTTTGCTGTCCTAATCATCTTTGAAAGTTATTATTATTGAATGACCAGGGGGTTAAGTGCCTGGAAAAAAAGGAGATAAAGAAAGGAATGAAAAAGAGATAAGCAACAGAGAAGACAAAGTATTTCTAACCAGAAGGAATACATAATTTCTAGTCATCCACTACAGAAATAATCTCTGATGATCTTAACACGTATAGCAAGGATAAGAAACCTTTTAGAGAAATGTTGATGACACATAGCACTTGGGAGGGGAGTTAAGAGGACAGAACTGGGAAATAAACCCAGGACCTTCATACCGAGCCACATTCCTTGCAAAGCATCCCTTGTTTGTCTCTTGCAAAGAAAAGAAAAGCCTTTGCCTCTATGTAATGTCAGCAGTGCATGTATATAATGAGGGAACACCTGCATGTGGCTACGAAAAAACAAAAGAAGAAATCACACCAATGCATAGGAGGCTCTGAGAGATCCAAGTTCACATGAAGAAGAATGTTCTACTCACTGAAGTTGTATAAAAATACACTTAGCCATCCTAGAGCGGTGCATTACCCGTGACTGAAGTCATTTAAACAAAAGGGTGACTATGTGACAGAACTGTTTTAGATGACCTAATTCCTAAGACTTAATTTACTTAATTCATGAAATTTAACTTCATGTTTTATGTACATAAAATGCACACACACACACATGCACGAACATATGTGTGCATGGACTTTAATATTTCAATCTCAGGTTATGGTGAAAAGGCCAATCTTTCCAATGCAATATTACAAAACAATTAGCCAGTCAGTAAGACAATGAACAAAACATGTCATTTTCCTGAACCTAATCATAAATGGTAGGCAAAGACTATAGACTATAATATAAAACTTTTATTCCATTGCCCCTCCTGAATTCAGCAACAAGTTTAGTAAAAGTTGAAAAACATGATATAAAGAAGAGCTCACCGAACATTAAAATGACTATAACCATGAAGTCTAAATTCCCACTTTAGATTGGAATTCGGATGTCCCACGTGTTTATGGAGCCGATTAGCTCAGTGCCTCCCTCTGAACTGCACCGACCTACCTGTTGTCCCCAGTGATGCAGGCGGCACAAGTTCCTGTTGGCTGCTCGTTCTGCTCATAGTAATGAGCATCCACGTGGATTTCAGCGGCTTTTCTTTTCAGGATCTCTCCAAATTTATCTGTCCCGATGCATCCAAAAAATGTGGCTGCTTTGTGTGGCTGCTGAATCATCCACTGAAAACAGGAACAAATAATTAAATGGGTCAGAAAAACAGTATACAGAGCTAGCTCGGCGTTCTAGCATGGAGAGTGGCACAAAAGAGATGCTTTGTGACAAGGGGGCTGTTATGAATGGAATTTCAGCTCAGTACTACACTTATGATGACACACTGGCCAATACAATGCAAAATCTTATTCTGTTACACTGGGGGGAGAAATAGAGTACAGTGATTAAGTATTCAAATATGAAAGGCATACGCAGACCTTACGTCAAATTATGTCTTGATATATGAAAACAATAGCTAGTGCCAATATAAACAGTACAGTATAGTCATAAAATGCCCTGGATCTACCTTGAAGACTATCTGATTTCAATTTTGCTCTGGCACTTACTCATTGAATGAATAAGAATATCCCATTTCTATGCCTCACTTTATATATCTGTAAAATGGGGATATATTATAAAAGTCCCATAAGGTCATTCAAGGTTAATTGAAACAATATAAGACAATGTATATTCACTGCTGAGCATAGTACTCAATACACAGTAAACAACAAATATTAGCTGTTGTCAGGAAATAAATGAATTGAAATACTTTGATTACAAATCAGTGAATACAAGCACAAAATCAATCATATAACAATCACAAAATGGATAAGCAGCAGAAATATTCTGCAAGTTTTGTTATACTTTCAGTATAAAATATCTCAGATGAGGAAACTTGTTGACATTCTGCCTCTGTTTCCTCCTATCAGGACAATGACATATGAGAAGCTTTACTTTTGGTCAGTGATAATCACTCAAAATTCAGGTGGAAAACCAGAGACATAATTGGTAACTTCAAATAAATGAATTAGTAATTAACTCAGTTTAGTAGAAATCATACACAGACAGTTTCTAGATAACACTGAGAATCTAAAACTCAGAGTTTCTTTTGCAGACAAACAAATCATACAGATCATTTCAAACACAAAAATTTCTAAGAGTTTTATGTTAGGACTTCTCTATTTCAAATACAATAAGTCCCTTGGGTATGGGGGGGTGTGTAATCTCCCATCATCAGAGGTTGAGGCAGAAGAATTGCATATCCAGCCACAGCCTACCATGGGCAACTGAGCAATTTAATGGAGACCCTTTCTCAGAAGAAAGAGAGAGAGAAGGAAGTAATGGAAGGAAGAGGGAGGGAGAAAGGAGAAGAAAAGAAAGAAAGAGAGAGAAAGAAAAAGAAAGAAAGAAAGAGAGAGAGAGAGAGAGAGAGAGAAAGAAGCACTAGGGATGTGGCTCAGACAGAGCGTTAGGGATGTGGTTCAATCCCCTGTACCGTCCTATTAACTCCCCTCCAAAATGCAATGTGTTATCTACATTTAACCAAAGGGTCTCTTATCTTTTTGACATTCAATCAATATTTAATGAATGTCTACTAGATGACAGAAAGATGAAAATGATAATGATCCTAATACAATGTCACATCAGAGTCAAGCGATTCAACCCCTTCATAATCTGGATTATGTGTTGTTTAGCTAAAATACTCAGCTTCCTTTTATTTACATATGAATAGTACATCCTTTAAAGCCTCTTTAATTCCTGCTCTGGCTGCGAGGTGAAATAGGTCTAGAATCAATCACCTCTGTGCTGTAAACAATGAGAAAACAAAGCCAAAATAAAATCACTGCAGAAGTTTCAGATGCTGGATAACAGGGCAGCAGGACTGTGATCTCTGACAGGAAGCAGTTAGCCCTGATACTATGCAGACTCCACTGAGAGGAATTTGCAGACACTAGTATAAGGAAGAAGCAGCTGACAAAGGGTGGTGTCCTCACTGAAATGAGGGGACAGGAGTAAGAATTAAGTACATCCAGGACACTAGAAACTATGAAACAGAATTTCGGAGAGGAATGAGCTGAAATCTTTAGATAAATCCTAGGGGTTATAGCAAGACACAACGTGCTTAAGGAATGTATGAAATATCACGGAATCTGCATAAATCTTCTAGAATAAAAAAATGAGTTAAAGTTTCAGGATTCCAGGTTAATATAAAAAAAATCCAAGGTAAACTACCAGAAAACAGATGAAAATAAAAATGTAAAAAAAAAAAAAAAAAGCATTTAAAAGAGTAGCAAAATGGGTCAGGGATGAAGCTTGGCAGCATAGCATCTGACTGAAAAACTTAAGCCCTGAGTTCAATTCCCAATTCAAAAAAAAAAAAAGCATCAAAAAAGTATATAGGGAAAAATTCAAACAAATACATGCAAGAACTCTACATGGAACAGTACAAAGTATAGCTGAGAGGAAAAAAAACCTATATATAAAAATGGAGAGCTATACTATATACATGAACTAGAAAATCCACTATTATAAAAATTTTTTAAACAAAAATATTATATATATATATATATATATATATACATTTTTTTTTATTAGACAGGTCTCACTTTGTAGTTCAGGCTGGTCCTGAACTCAGCCTCAAATTCAGCAATCCTCTTGCCTCTGCCTCCTGAGTGCTGGGATAACCGGCGTGAGTCACCATGCCCAGTGTTGTGGTATGCGGTACTGATTGCTAGTGGATGTGAGTCTCCACACCCAGCATTGTTGTATATGGTTACCAGGATCGAACCCTGGCCATTGAGCTTGCAAGGCAGGCGCCAGAACCACTAAGCTAAATCTCCGGCCCTATATTTTTATTGTTAATTGTCATAGTACTTGTAATATCTGTGGACTTAATATTCTTTAGATATTAATCCTTCTCAAATTGATCCACAGATTCAGTTAACCCAAATCAAAATTTCAATAGGATCTTTGAGGATATTAAAAAGCTAATTTCATAATTCCTCAGCATAAAGGAGGTAGAATAATCCAAAGTTAAGAAGAAAGGAATTATAAGAGAGACTAAGTAGTTAAACTCCAATGTTTTTAACTATAAAATATGGACAACACAACCTATGGTCTTGTAAGGATAGAGTAAGAATCAACTAGACGAACCGGACATGTCATTCAGCTTAGTATATGGTGCTTGTACATTGGGACCACTTTTCCACAGGGAATGAAAGAACTTTATGTAACTATATTTATCTAGAGCCAGGAAAACCAGAGACATAATTGGTAACTTCAAATAAATGAATTAGTAATTAACTCAGTTTAGTAGAAATCGTACACAGACAGTTTCTAGACAACACTGAGAAGAAAGATTCATTATCCATGAGGGGACCAGAAAAGGCTTCTAGAGGTATATGACATCATCAGCTGCTCCCTGGAGGATAAGTATGATCGGTCAAAACTAGTTAAGAATAAGAAAAAAAGGCAAAGGCACATACCACAGAACACATTTCCTTTCCTGCTTTAAGAATTTTATTATGGTGCCCCTAAGGCAAAAGAAACTGCATTTGTTAAGTAGTTAGTTCCTAACGGAAGTATTTATTGACTAGCAATTTAGTACTTACTGAGCACATAAAAAATCCCGAACTTTAGAATCAGAGTGATTACCAGTCTCATTTCCAATTTCAACTTTAATTTTCATAAAGAAACTGCCAAAAACTCACTTGTGCAAATTACCTATCATTTCACAGAAGGAAATGGAGCAACATATTATTAAAACTAAGGTATCTAGAACTAGAGGTTCATGCTGTACCGGCTGGAGTTACTCTCTCACCTGAAAATGTATGCATCTTGGGGAACCCCTGAGGTTTGCCAGAGCACCCCAAGAACTCTCAGGAATGCAAAGGCAGGGAAACCATAGTGTAGAGTTAATAACAACAATGACAAGGAAAAATAAAAGCAATCACGGGTACAGTGACAGAGCAACAGTGTAGGGGAAAGTACCTAATGGGAAAGATAAGCCGAGGACAGACAATTAAATTTCCTTTTTAGAAGTTCTGGCAGCATTCTGTAGGTAGAAAGAAACCTAGGAAGTTTTTTGAGCAAGAATGAAATTATTATAAGGAATGATGTCTATTAAGGGAAGGAATGGAAAAAAATTACAACTGAAAAAATAAGAGATTATGTTTTACACTAAGAATATTTTCACAGATGAGAAGATTTCTACTAATACTGATTTCATCTTACAGAGAGATGTCCTCTTTCTACATGCACTGTTAAGGACAGTGTAACTGGTGATGATGCTGAAGCCCTGAGCAACATCTAGGACAACGCCACACAAGCTAGCGAGGGATGAAGATTGGCACCTACAGGGTAACATGACTGCAAAGACAGGGAACTTGACATCAGAAAAACCACTGAGGCATTTTAGGAAAACTGTAAAGCACAACCCCCCAAAATGAAATGTCAACACTGCGAGAGCCCGACAAGCACACAGCAAAATGTGATGAGAGCATCAAAACTGAAGTAGACCAATCAGAAAAACAGTACGTATCACAGTGCCCTTCAAACCTGGGATCTGCCTGTTACAAATACTATAATAAAGTATTTTTTAAAGGTTAGCTTACATTAGCTGCACTTTATATGTGGCCCAAAACAATTCCTTCTCACTCAAACAAAGGGCGGGCCACAGGTGGGACACGTCTTGGAGTCTACTGTTTGCTCAATACTATGTAGCCTTTCCTCACAAGACAACTCAGTGTCCTCTGTTGAAAAGGATCCTATGAATAAAGTCTAAATAATCTTACTATGCTCAACAACAGTTCATGTGTGAGTTATGTATGAAATATTTATTTGAATCTTTTTCTTAAAACAGACCTATACACAATCGAAAGAACATGTAAGTTGTAGATGCAGGTATATCCAAGTGCATCTAGCCAGATGCTCCCAAATAACCTCCTCTATCACAGATAGCTTATTGCAGAATTACTGCAAAGATTAAGATAATACCAAAACATGCCATATGGGACTTGGTATAGAGTACCGAAGATGCAAGAAGGGGATTGCAAGAAACAATTGAGATACGATCAAAAGAAATTTCAGTCTGTCTTCATCCTGTCACTGCAGTAATATTTTTGATCACCTATTATTTGACATTATTATAATTAGTAATAGATAAAGTAGTTTCTCCTTAATCTCTTCTCTGTAGATTTCTTTCTTCTCTTCTCCCTTAGAGTTCTTCAGGCCTAGATGCAAGACTTTCCTGTTCTCTCTATACAGGACTTTTCTAGATTTGATCTGATCTGATCTAATCTAATCATATCTATTTCTATGATTTCAATTACCATCTATTTTTCTCAGTCCCTTCGCCTCTAATTTTAGGGGTTTCATAGGGAGTACTGGATCAAATTCGAGACCTTGCACTTGCAAGGCAGGTGCCAAAACCCCTGAGGTAAATCCCCGGCCTAATTTTAGTTTAGATTTCTCATCAGAAGACTGACCTGAATATCCTAATACCTAATTGAACTTTATTTTGCTGAGTTGGGTGATGTATTTGTGTTTCAATTTCTATCATCTCCACTTGCATATAGATTGGCATTTCCTCTCAAACAGCACTACTATAAAAGCTCCTTTGAAATTTTTAAATTTACAATAAATTCATACAACATAAAATTCACTACTTACCTGTTGAGGTGGTTCTTCTACACAGACAAATTTGTGCAACCACCACGACTACTCCAGGATATTTCTATTATTTTAAGAAGAAATTGTACCTTTCGGCAGTTACTTCTCATTCCTGTCCACCCATTGATAACAGCTTCTTAGCTTACTTTCCTGTAGTCAGATTTGTTTTCTTCTACTCATTCCCTTTTGGGTGACCTTCCTAAATGGTCCTTTAATAGTTACCCAAATGTCTTACACAAAGTTCAAACATAAATCACTTTATGTTGGGATCATCATCCACCTTTGAATTCATCCTAAGTTGAGAATATCTTTTTTTTTTGGACAGAGTCTCACTGTGTAGTTCAGGCTGGCCTTGGACTCATGATATAGTCCAGCCTAGCTTCCAAATCACTACAATCTTCCTGCCTCAGCCTCCTCAGTGCCAGGAATACTGCTGTGTGTACCACGCTCCGCTTGTAGGAACCTTCCTGAATGTAATGCTCCAGCACTTTATTCTGTTTCCTGTTTTTTCTAGGTTCTTTTAGGTAGACCTTTCTTAACTAGATCCCATATTCATATAGAATATTGCCATTGCAAACAGTGTTATTACCATGATCATTTCATTTCATTTTAATTTCATGTTCAACACATTTTCTGAATAATTTTTGAAAAGAAATGTCAGGCGTATTTCAAACTTGGTTTTCTAAGATTTGTAGCCTGCCAACTGTGCAGAGTTCTTACTATGCCAAGTTACCTACAGAAGGGAAGGAGAAACTCATAATCTTTCTGAAGCTGTAAATAAATGGATTTATTCTTCAGGAGAGGCTCCACAGGTTTCATCAGATCGTTAGAAGGGCGTGGCTGTCCATGGCAGTGGTGCAGAAGGACGGCAGAAGAAGACAGCCACAGGGTCGCCTTATTCCTTTCAAGCAGAAGACCAGTGAAGTCATAGGTCTGTGCTGGGTTGACCAAGAAAATCACTTTTTCTGAAGATATTTAAACTTTAAAATAGTGTGTGAGTTATGGTTTGCCAAAACTTTTACTGTCTGAAACTTGCATTGAATTAATTTCTTCAGATTAACAAAAATAGGTAGCCTGGATCTATCTCTAAAGATCTCCAAACTTATGTGATAAGAAGTTACATAGCACCTGCTGTTGTGTTATAATAGAATTCACATTTTTATTAAATCTGATTTCCACCAGAAGGCTTGAAGCATCAAGATTTCTAAGAAGATCCTATTTCTATGTTCTTGATGATTTTTAAAAAAAAAAAACCCTCATTGTTTGCTTTTAATTTCTTATTTATGCATAAGGAAATTAAGTCTTTTAAGTTGGGTAAACAGAGATCTAGTAAGGACAAATCAGGTCTTTTTTTTTTTTAAGTCTTTAGAATCAGAATTCAGGAGCTGGGATTTAGCTAGTGGCACTGCCGCTGCCTGGCAAGTGCAAGGTCCTGAGTTCGACCCCCAGCAACAACAAATGGAATTAGAAGTCAGTACAGTCATTTCACAACATTAATCAAAATTCCTTTACAAAGTAAAATTACATTGCAAATATACAGAATGGTACGTTCAAACAACCTCACATACACAGAGAAGGTAGCAATACCTGCTCCGGAATACATAGAAGTTTTTATCCATCTATATCTTTATTGTAACTTAAAATTATTTCATTTTCCCCAACATTTCAAACACCTTTCTCTGCTAAGTTAAGAAAATTTGCAGTAAAAAAAAAAAATGTAAATCAAAGACATGGTCCAAATATACTGTTACTAGCAAAACATGAGTTAGAAACAATAATAGTTGAATTAAACTTCTCATACTTATTATACGCCAATGATTGGGCAGATGTGTATCTGCCATGTCTGAACCACTAAGATGAAGTAGGTGCTAAATCATTATTTAAGATAGAAGAATGAAAGGCAAGCAAAGAAAAGCATCAGTGAAGGTCTATGGGCAGGCCTTGGGTATAGACCTGGTGTGGAGAAGTGTAACTGTGTGACTTCGTACAAGGAATCCCTCAACGTGTCACTTAATAGTTTGTGTCAGGAAGTGACAGTAATATTTGTGGGCTGGTGGCAATCTCTGTCATCCCAGCACTCCGGAAGCTGAGGCACGAGAATTGCCATAAAATCCAGGCCAGCCTAAGCTACACAGCAAGGCACTGTTTCAATAAACAAAGCCAAACATTACAGTGATGTTCTGAGAGATCTATTCTAGCCATAAAAAATATTTTGTGCATGATACAAGAAAAAGAAACCATAGGAGTTTACTGTGGGAAACTAAAACCGGAACTGAACAGGGTTTGAAGCAGGAAACTTTTAGAGAAAAATCAGTGGTCTTTTGAAGTAAGGATGTCCCTCAGATGCATCTGCCCAGAAATTCTACAAAATCCAGAAAAGCATGCCAACTCAAAACCAAGGAGCAGAAGAACTGAAAAAAGTCCTTCTCCTTTACTATTTCTAGGATACACTTTATAAAAAAGCAAAAATCCTTCAAGGCAGTAAACATCTGCCCATGAACACCTATCAGCAGCAACATCAAAAACATAAAGCAAAGGTCAAGTCAAAGTTTATTGACAGTGATGAACTATGACAGCCTCTATTAAATTACTCCTTCCTTCAAGGTGTATTTGATCAAAGCAGCAAAGATATTTTCACTCAGTCACATAACAAGCTATTTGTTGAGATTGAAACATCTGGTCACTATCTCCTAACACTGCAATTTCATGCACAGTTAGCATTAGGGCACATTTCTTCTCGTCTTCTTACAGGGTCCATAAGAGTGGCACATATGGCTGATCATTTCATTCAAAAAGGATTCAATTCAAGGCATTACCCACAATCGTCTGTGCTTTACGGTGTTTTAAGTCTACCTGCCACCGTTTTCCATCATCGCTGCTGATTGCTGTTTTCTTCTGCTATGAAAGCCTGCAAATATGACAGAGTACTTAAAGCTTAACAGCTTTCCTCTCCTGGAGGTAGAAAGCATTTAAGGCAAAGGAATCTATAAAGTGGCAGGTCATTTTCCATTGTCAAGAACGCCCAACACATTAAACTATTTACCATTTTATTTATGGTTTAACAAAGATCTAGTACATAGCAGAAAATAATTTTTCATGTGAAATCAAATGCTTAACCATCTGCATGGCTGAGCTTTGAAAATATATTCTACTGTTGTAATTTTAAGTTATAATAAACAATTTGAAAACAAAGCCGTAAAAATATTTTTTAAATTAACATTTTGCAGAATTTTAAAAAATTTGGTGAAGAGCAATTCTATACTAGAGAAAATAGAGATGCTACAATTTTATCAGTTCCATATGCTGAAAAATTTCCAGTTCAAATTCATGCATTTGTTGTCATGGCAACAGGACCCTTTCTTGAAATGCTTACAGTAGTAAACCTGAACTCACACCATAGATTTCCCTTATTTCTTCCTTTGGGATAATAGCTGTAGGAGAAAATGGGTGGGGTGGGGAATATTTTGAAAGCTGCTGTTTTATATTTTCTTTGATGTATCTCCCTGACTGTATTATTGTATGAGTACAAGACTCTAAAATTTAAAGATTTGTCTAGATATTAACAGCTAAGTGGATTTCAATAATGAAATATTTTCATGATAAAGAATCGTTTATGACAACCTGAGAATATCAAAATAACAAAGATGACCTGAAACCCATGTTAGGGTAATATCCCACCCTGCAATTGTAGCATATAAATACTTTACTTTTTAATTTAGTCATTAATTTTGTCCAGGTTTGCATTCCTTTAATGGCAAAATGTCTGGCCCACTCTCTGGACTGTACTGACTGACTATGGACTAGTTAGGTACAGTCCTTATGCCGCTGAGATTCCAAATAAAACAATACAAAACAAAGTGCAAAGCACTAAACAGAGAAATAAAACCAGTTATAAGGAAATGAAGGAAAAAAGAGCTGAGGACAACAAGTGAGAGGAGGGAAGGAAGGCAGCTCCTTTAAACAGATCTCAGGTCTTTTAAACTGGGCCAACATATGCAAATAAGATAACTAGATAAGGAATAAGTTTGGAGTTTGGGAGACTTTGCCAACCAAAGGAAGAGCCAGTGTAATGTTTCTGAGGCAGAAAAGACTGGCATGCTGAAATAACTGAGCAAAACAGGAGGGGAAGTACATGCTGCAATCCCTGTACTTAGGGAGGCGAAGGAAGGAGCACAGGTTCCAGTCTAACTCAGGGAACTTAGTGAGATTCTGTATTAAAGAAAAAAAAAATTGGGCGAGCATGTAGATCAGCAGTAAAGCATCTCTCTTTGATCCTCAGTATTGCAGGGGTGTGTGTGTGTGGTGGAAGTGCTGGACACCAATAACTCACTGGGGAAGACAGGAATAATTTAGGAATATACCCATTTTCTAGACCACGCAGCCCTTGTTGGCCATGCTAAGAACAAAAATGTTATTCAGAATGGAACACAATGTCACTGAACAATTTTAAAGAGATGAAATGAGGGGCCAGAGATGTAATTCAGTGGCATCACACATGACTGGCAAGTGCTAGTCTTGAGTTTGATCCTTGGCACCAAAAAAAAAGAAAGAGAGAGAAAGAAAGAAATGAAATTATCCAATCCTATTGGAATCATTTTTGCTACTGTATATAATAAAATCAGAGAAAGGCAACATGACCAATTAGGATGTGCCCATCTCACTGCAGAGGCTTATTAGTCCTATGCTCAAACTATTTGCAAATTTCAATCACTTTTCTTTAATCTCACTGTTACCAATCACCTGCGTTACATAATTTACCCACACTTTTGCAACAGTTGCCTCATCTCTTTGCTTTCATTCACCTACCTCTGCCTCCTGAGTGCTGGGATTACAGGTGTGAGCCACCACGCCAATGTGGTATGTGGTACTGATCGCTGGTGGATGTGAGTCACCATGCCCAACATTGTTGTATGTGGTTACCGGGGATTGAACCCTGGCCCTTGTGCTTGCAAGACAGGCGCCAGAACCACTGAACTAAATCCCTAGTCCAAGATTTTTTTTTTTTTGTTGGCAGTACCAAGGATTAAACTTGGGCCCTTGTGTTTCCAAAGTAGGTACCACTGGAGCTAAATCCCCAGCCTCATACTAAAGATTTTTTTTGTTTTGTGTGGTGCTGAGGAAGAAGCCCAGGCCTCCTGCCTATTTGGCCAGTGCTCTACCACTGAGCTATACCCCGAGGACTGCGAGCTGCTTTTTTTTTGTTTGTTTTTGAGACAGGGTCTCGCTTTGTAGTTCAGGCTGGCCCTGAGCTCAGCCTCCAGCTCACATCACAGCAATCCTCCTGCCTCTGCCTCCCGAGTGCTGGGATTACAGGCGTGAGCCACCACGCCCGGCACTAAAGATTTTTTTTAAACAGTTCTCCCAACAATGACCGTGACTCGACTACTAACAATTAATGCTAGTGTTTTAGTTGCCCTTATGTTTATATTTTGCTTTAAAGTAATAATCATGTCAATTCAATTCATTCATTCATTTTGGAATCAAATGTCATGAGAATTTATTATACGTTAATTCATCAAGAAAAACATACCTCCAGCCTGAAGCATTTGTGTATTACTGTTTCATTATCAGTCTATAGTAGTATGTTTGTTGTGGTTTAAGGCATTTAACTGAAAAAACCTTTTGCTATAATCATTTGTTTTCACATTTTAAAAAATTCAAGAATCAGTAAGCAAAGATCTGCAACCAGTTGTCCCTGAATGATGGAGTGAGAGTCCCACGATCACTGGCAATGATACATACTAAAATACAGAGAAAGCTGCGCACAGTCAGCAAGTCAGTAGTACTTGGCAAAAGGAAGAGCCATTGTCATTGGCTATCAAATCAATACTGAAGACATCACTTTTGTTGCTATTTCCTGTTCAAAGT
This sequence comes from Petromus typicus, assembly GCA_004026965.1. Lineage (NCBI taxonomy): Eukaryota > Metazoa > Chordata > Mammalia > Rodentia > Petromuridae > Petromus > Petromus typicus. The sequence continues at coordinate 35,880 of PVIR01003529.1, forward strand.
GGGGATGTTACAACATGTTTCAAGTAGGTCCCTGTGCAATTTTCGTGGTGCTTCCTGGGTGCTTATGCTATTCTGGCACTTCCATGATGGACTCTAATTAGAGATTATTGCTTTGAGCCTGGCTATCTACCAGGCATAAATAAGTGGTACCAACTGTATCATACTCCAGGGTGCTGACTTTCAGGCCAGATGAATCAAAAGACAATCTTTCAGACATAACTACAGCTTTGAAGAGCCTACTCTTTAGGTTGGCTTTATCTATTCTTGGAAACTACACTCTTTTTTAAAAAATAGGGCAATGGTTTGAGTAATAATGGGCACAGTAATTGAAAAACTGAAAATAAAAATGAGAAACCATTTCTAAAATCTCACAAGATATAATTTTCTCATACAAAATAATGATATCAAATAGAGTGGCAAGGTATCTTTAAATCTGGCAATAAACACCTAGAAAGAATACTAGTAATTTACCCTTATTTATTATAATTAAAACATATGGGACTTTTTAAAGAAAAACATTTGCATGCAAAGAGATTAAGAAAAACCTGATTAGCATCTCAGTTAGAATATCATAAAAATGTTACTGTGCATTAACCATAGAATTGGACACTTGATAATTTAATAAAAATCTATTAAGCTCCTATTGACACAGGGGAGCAAGGCCTCCTTCCCCACTTAAAACGTGAGTTCATGTTCTATACAATTGAATAATGAATTTTAGGAATAATAGAGGTTGGAGTAGGAAAATCTTATTAAGAAAGAAAGCTTCTGCCTAAGAGAGGCAAAAGGGGGAACCCGGAAAGGTGGATAACCCATCCATCTCACTTCACAGAGGGCTTTTATGCAGCAAAGCCACGAACTGAGGCGGGTTTAAGGTGGGGGCTTAGAAAGTAGACAGACTACAATCGACCAGTGGGATTATAACACAAATATTTGTTTAAGCAATACTGATCAACTGGGGTCCAATGATAAATCAAGTCATATAAGCAAGCGTATAGGACTTTTTGATCAGAAGATTTCTCCAGGTGGGCCAAAGTCCTGGCCCTTTATCCCGGAGAATTTGTAATCATTGCATTCCTGGGGAGGGGGTGGATCTGGATCTTGACCCTCCATCCTGGAGGAGAATGAGGCCAGTCAGTCAACGTTATCCAGGAATTTTTCTGATGTCTTTGACCTTTGGTAACAGTCTCCTTCTTGTGGGTTTTTTAAGGGCCTGCCCTATCTATCTGCCTGCCATATGTCTAACTAGCTTTCCTACCTATAATAATATTATATCTAAAAGGTACCCATGAATGAATAAGTGTGAATAAAATCTTGAGTTTACAGTCTGGTAAATGAGGGATCATAAAAACAATTAAAATGCAAAGAGTATTATAACAAAGATATGGACAAAATACTCTGTAAACACTAAGAAATTAGGGAAAGGTCAGAGGGAATATGGAAAGGTCAGAGGAAATGAAGATATTCTGGTTCTTAAAGGCCAAAGATTTTACCAAGCTGAGAAGAAAAATAAACTAAGGTAAATAATTTACAGAGAAACTGGTGTGTCCAAAAGCACAGAAGAATAAATAGCCCCTGCTGCTCAGGAGGCTGAGGCAGAAGGATCTCAGTTCAAGGCTGGGCTAGATCCCTTAGCAAGACCCTATCTCCATAAATGAGTGAATAGAGGTGAGGATGTAGCTCAGTAGGAGAGTACTTGTCTGGCATGTGCGTGGCTCTGAGCTTAATCACCAGCACAGCAAACAGAAAGGGAGAGACAGACAGACACAGAGAGACAGAGATAATACTGTTGTCATGGGCCACTCAGGAGATCATTAAAACTCTGGGTCCACAATGCCACACCTAATAAAGGACTAGTGGTTGGGATCAGGCAACCACTTGATAAAAGTGCATTTCAGAAAGATAATGCAACAACTTTGGGAAAACTAACGCCAAGATCTTAGGAGAGAATTCTCCAGAGGTGTCCCATCTCCATAGGACTTCTATAAGATTTTATTGTGGATTATTTTAAGATGTGTCTATGGTAAAAAGCCTTCAGAGATAAAGATACTGTGTTCTTCTGAATAAAGGTTGGGCACGCTTTCAGGAACGTCTCTGGAGGACCGGGGGCTTCTTAATTTCAGGATCTCTCTTCCTTGAAGCAAACCTGAAGACAGCTCCTGCCCACGCTGTCAGGGACTGTGGAGGGGGAGGCAGAACCAAAGGAGCGAAGCAGCCCAGGCTGCCCACTGCCGGCAGTGATTCCGTCCTTGTTCTCTTTCATGGGAGGCGCTGGTCTTCTGTCAGCACCTAGGAAACCAGCGGGCTGACTTGTTAGCTTGCAAGGAGGGTCAGATACAAGGTATTTCACAGTTATTTAGAAAAAGAAGAGAACAACAAGACAGAACAAGGGAAGACCAATTACCCGTCTATTCAGTATTACAAGAAAGAGAAAGGACCTCAATGGTAAGAAATCAAGGAAAGAAATGAAAGGATTCCAGAAAGACTTTGGCAGGCAGGACAGACAAGCCCTGGGCCTGAGGAGGTGTGGGAGGGAAATTGAAGGCCTAGTAGGACTGTATCTTGACCTGGATAACTGACCGATGTTTCTGCCATCCGTGAGGGAAAGTAGGACAGAGGAGAAACACATTGCGAAAAGCCTGAGAAAGGGGAGCTGCTAATTTAAACACGCAGAATTCCAGGCTGTTCACACAGGGGTATCTACCGGAACTCGGGTTTGTGGTTTCCAGATCAAGTTACAAACACAGAAAAGCACCTGGAAACAGAGATTTTCAACGGTGCTCCGTGAGCACATATTTGTGTGAACATTTATTTTCAGTTCTGTTATTTGTCTTCCTAGGAGTACACTTCAAGATAGGTTATATGGCAACTCTATTTTCAAATCAACGGTGGCCCCCACCCCAGACGCCCTTAGAACTTATCAAGGGGCACCCTCTGGCCGAGTAAGTGTTCACAATACTACCAGGATATTGTTTGCATCTTTTGCTGTATTGACATGTGCTCTCCCCAGTATAAATTCAATGGTGGGCAAAGCTCACGCCTAAGGAAGAATAAAGGAAGTAGAGTCAAGCTACACTCGCACTTACATCAAAAAGATGTTAATTTATTTGAAGCAGCAAAAAATTCATGCTGTTTTTCATTAAATACTGACCATGAAATACATATTCTGTGTGGAAAAAAAAGGGAAATATGAATGAAGTACAATGGTTTCCCAAGGAAAAGAACTTGTGCAGTAGTTTTTACATGAACTGGTTGCTTTTTCCATGGAAAACTATTTTTATTTGAAATAATGACTGACAGACAAATGATAGTTATTCAGACTGAGACATTTGGTAGACATTTTCTTGAAAATAAAAAAAGTAAGCCTGTCACTTGGAAAAAATGTCAGGATTTATTGCTAATAATAAAATTTGAGCTTTCAAATGAAAATCATAATTGTGTAAACCTCACATTTTTCACAATGAGAGTCTCAGTATTTAACAACTATTTTTCTAGAGATTGGCAGTGATGTTGACAAATGAGATATTTTATAACACTTGCACAATCTGCATTATTTAATGCATAAAAACTTTGCAAGTGACTGATATGGTAAAAATATCACATATGGGCACAATATCCATTCAAAATATTAATTAAACTAATGAATATATCTTTTATTTAGTAGTTTTGTGAACTACCACACATGGATTGGTGGATTTAAATCAATGGATTTAAACTGTACAGCTCAATGGGGTTTAGCACATTCACAGAGTTGTGTAAGAATAACCTAAAAATATTTTTCAATACTCCCCAAATAAACCCTTTAGTTTCAGTCATCATACCCGAAAACTTCTATTCATTCCTACAAACTCAAGGCAAATGCTAACCTGTTCTCTGTCTCTATGCATATTCATACTCAGGACATCTCAGAGGCATACAATAGAAACTGTGTACTTTTGTTCTTTGGCTTCTTTCACTTAGCATATTTTCAAAATTTATGCATGTTGTGTATATGGTTCCTTTTTTATAACCAAATAACGGTCTGTTAATTAAATACTCTCTTTGGTTTATTTACTCATTTGCTTATGGGTACGGGTTGTTCTCACTCTCATGCTATTATGAATAACACTGCTATAAACATGTGAGCACATATTTGTGTGAACATTTATTTTCAGTTCTGTTATTTGTCTTCCTAGGAGTACACTTCAAGATAGGTTATATGGCAACTCTATTTTCAAAACAAACTGCACCATTTAGATTCCGAGTAGTAACACACAAGGGTTCCCATTCTGCCATATTCTTACAATGCTGTCATTTTAATTATAATCAAAGTACTTCAGTGTGGTTGTGACTTCCAGTGGCACAGAAGCTGATAATGCTCAACATCTCTTTTACTCACTGGTCCTCTGTATCCCATTTTCTAGAGAAAGAAATGGTTATGCCCATTCTTTGCCACTTACAAACTGGGTAATTAAGCTCGGTATGGTGGTGCAAGCTGTCATCCCTGCATACTGGAAAGGTGAGGTAGAAGGACTGCAAGTTCAAGTCCAGCTGAGGACGTAAGAACATTCTGCCTTACAATAAAAATTAAGGGCCGGGGATTTAGCTCAGTGGTTCTGGTGCCTGCTTGGTAAGTGCAAGGTCATGAGTTTGATCCCGGTACCAAAAAAACCTTGGGGGGAGGGGTTGAAAATATATTCAGTACAAAGACCAGGACTCAATCCCCAGGCTGAAAAAATTTGTTTTTATTTTAGTATTGAGTTATAATAACTCTTTATATATTGATTTGCCTTTTCACTTTATGGTATTTATTAGCAATAAGAATTGAACTGAGTGCCTCTTGCACGATAGGCATTCAATCTACTGCTCTACCACTGCTCTCCCCCAGCTCCAGATCACGTTATTTGAAGTACACAATTTTTAATTTTGATTGATCTACTTCATTTTTTCTTTCGTCCTCGTGTCTTTGGTGAACAATAAATCTTATGCCAAATTCAAGGTCATAAGAGTATAGCCTTAAGTCTTACTCTAAGAGTGGCGTTAGCTACTATGTGAGAGTCCTTGATTCGGTTTGTCTTGCAGATGTGAGGAAAGGACTCCCCTTCTTTCCTTTGCTCGTGGATAGGGAGCTGCCCCCACTTTCCTTATTGAAAAGACTGTTTCTTCTCCCACATCATCTTTATCAATAGTCTGTTTACCATATATATAGGAAAACTATCTTCTGTATGCCATGATTCTACACCCTTGCTCAGCATTTCAGTCATCATGCTAGTACTTTAGTCAGCTTTCAAACTGAGACATGAGAGGCTCATGTGTCTGTTCTTTTCAAATTATGATTTGGCTATAATGGGTCACAAGAACAACTTGAAAATTCTGTAATAAAGTTGAGATACTTTTTTTTTTTTTTGGAGACAGGGTCTTTCTTTTGTAGTTCAGGCTGGCCCTGAGCTCAGCCTTGAACTCAGCAATCCTCCTGCCTCTGTCTCTGTAGTGCCCCAGCTACCATGCCCAGCACTGTGGTATGTGGTTCTGATTTCTGGTGGGTGTGACTCTCCACACCCAGCATTTTTGTATGTGGCTACCTGGGATCAAACCTAGCCCCTTGCGCTTGCAAGGCAGGCACCAGAACCACTGAGCTAAATCCCTGGTCCAAATTGAGATTTTTATGTAAAATTTATCATCTATTCATTTAAGAAAGCCACAAAAAAATAAATCTACCATAAAATGAATAAGCATTGTCTATTTATTTAGCTTTAATTTTTTTCAACCATACTGTGTATGATTTTTAGAGGATATGCTTTGTACTTCTTTGATTATATTAAGTACTTTATTGTCCTTGAGCTTATTTAAATGGAATTGTTTTATAATTTCATTCTGGATTTGTTCATTGATATAGTATAGAAATGGAATTCTCTATCTTGATATTGAATCTTTGCATCAATTTGTAATTTGCTAAGCTTGATTATTCCTTCTAGTTATTTTTAGCAGATTCTTTAGTTGTTTTCATACACAAGATGATTTTATCTTCAAAGATTTACTATCTCTCCCTTAAGTATTAAAGATTGAACCCAAGGAAATGAGCTACACACAAATCCAGATCTTTATTTTTGATAAAGGTCTTGCTTTATATATTGATGTAGCATTGACTAGACTCAAGGTCAATGAGGTAGTGATACTCCTGTCTCAGCTTCCCTAGTAGTGGGAATTATAGGTGTGTACTAGTCTGCCCAGCTCTCTAATCACTTTTTTTTTTCTTTTTTTTGAGGCAGGGTCTCACTTTTTGTAGTTCAGGCTGGCCCTGAGCTCAGCCTCCAACTCACATCACAGCAATCCTCCTGCCTCTGCCTCCCAAGTGATAGGATTACAGGCGTGAGCCACCACGCCCGGCACTGTGGTATATGGTGCTGATTGCTGCTGGGAGTGAGTCTCCAGGCCCAGTACTGTATGTGGTTACCGAGGATCGAACCCGGGTCCTTGTGCTTGCAAGACAGGTGCAGGAACCACTAAGCTAAATCCCCGGCCCTCTAATCACTTTTTTTAAATGGAAAAGACTTGCTTTTAAATTGATTTTATTGGTATATTTTATACATACATTATGATCACATTCAATATTGAGAGTTTGTACCAGTTCATGACACATTTTATTATCAGTTTTTCCTATACCCCTGCCTCCCCATCCCCTATATACATACGTTTTGGTTCCTTTTTTAAAACCATCAAGTTTTTCTTTTTCCTTTTTACTATCATTTATCCCCCCTTTCCCTTTGAATATTTTCTTCCTATTTCACAATACTTATCATACATTTTAATAGTTTGGGGTTTTTTTAGGAGGAGAAGTTATATTGGGTATTGTGTATACTAAGCAAGTCTTCTACCATGCTACATCCTCAATCCTGCTCCCCACCACTAACTTTTGAGGCAGAGTCATGCTAAACTTTTCATTCTAGACTAGAATTGTGGATCCCCCTGCCTCAGCCTCCAAATCAGACCTGTGCTACTAGGACAAGTGTGATAGTTTTGGTTCTTTCTTTTCAGTGTGGATTGCCATTTAAGGAGCACAATTAATGATACATGCATACTTGTCCAACAATCACCACATTCAATTTCAGAACATTTTGCACACTAAAATGAAACTTGTATTCATTAGCAGCTACTCATTCATCTTACTATGTCTTCTGGCCGTATGCTGATTTTTGCAACATTCAAGGTTTTATGAGTTAGTATATACTTAAAAATGACTTTACTCTTTGTTTTTATCATAATGTGTTATTACATATGTGTGATGGCTTGTGTACTGATGTCCCCCCAAAGCCTCAGGCAGTCATAGGGGGGCTTTTCAGAGGTAGATGAATCTTGAGTATGTGATTAATTTATGCTCTAATTAAAGGTAAGTGACTGGTTTGGAACTGCTCTAATCCCAGTAGCCTGGTGATAATAAGTAACAGAGAAGTTTGTCTTGTCCCTTACTTGCTTTGCTGCCTACTGCCTGCCATGAACTGTTTCTCTTCTGCAATGTCTGCCATACAACCCCGTCCTGGAGCCAGCCAAGATGGTTTAAAATCAAACTGTGAGCTAAATAAATCCTTCCACCTTTAACTTTGAGTGTCAGTATTTTGTCTCAGCAATAAGAACAGTGACTATGACAATATGTGTAAGTGATTTCATTGGGGATATTTCATCACAATGTTATCTGAAATGAGAACATCACATTCAAAAAGTCATCATTAGCGAGACTATCCTGAAACTGTTTAACATATCTCCATAATAATTTTTGCAAGACTACCTTGAAGTCATCTCAAAAGTATTCAGTATGATCTTCTAAATTTTCTGATCAACCATTCCTAATAATAATTTTCAAACATTCTCTATCCTAACCACACATCCTCCAGACTCATCTCCAACTATGTCTAATGGGTAAATTATTTATCAGAAGAAATTATAGAAATCTGGCAAAAATATTCCAAATATGTGTCCTTCTTAAATTCTAGAGTGTCTCAAAATGGCTGCTACCAAATCAACAATAACAAAATGATGGCAGAGTTATGGGGGAAAAAGGAGTCCTTCTCTGCTGTTGGTGGGAATGTAGACTGGTGCAACCACTACGTAAATCAGTGTAGAGATTTCTGAAAGAAACTAAACTCAGAGATTCCACCTGACTCAGCTAGACCTTTTCTTGGTATCTTCCTGAAAAAAATTTAAAAGCATCATACCACAGTTTAGAATGTTTACAGCAGAGTTTATAATAGGAGAATCTTGGAAACGGCCCAAATGCCCGTCAACTGCCAAATGGATAAAGATGTGGGCTTTTTATACAATGGAATACTACTTTGCCAGAAGGAAGGAGAAGCTTCAGACATTTATATTTATAGCTAAATGGAGGGACCTTGAGACCATACTTTTAAGTGAAGTAAATCAGACACATGTTTAAATCCTACTTTGTATTTCTCTGATGTGAAGAACCGAAAGCAAAAATAAGGACTAAAATGTATAATAGATGTTGGAAAATAGAAAGGAAGTGTTCAACTGGTAAGCAGAACGAGGGAGATAGAGAGGGAAAGGAAGGGACAAGAAAAAAGTCAAAGTGGAAGAGAAAAATGGAAACAAAGCTTTTGTACATAGGGAGTGGGAATGGAATAAAATAAAATACAATTTATTTTTTAAAAAGTTTCGGAGTATTTACTCTACACCTTAAGTCAGTTGCGTGTATTTAAAAAAGAAGCAATATGGTCAAGGTTATGACTCTTCAGGTTAGTTCAGCTTTCCTAAGAAATAGCAACAACTGCTATCTACAGTATTAAGGGAGAAAATTGGCTGCAGCACAGTCATTAACTTCTGTTCAGAGATACACAGTTACTTTTAGAAACTGATTTATCGAGTGATTAAAAACCAAGCTGGGCTCAGAGAACTCATTTAGTTTTATACGAACATAAATTCCTTTAGTTATTTTTTTTAACCTACGTACATTGCCAATGTACAATTAACCACGTTAATGGATTATTCTATTAGTGTTATATCTAAGAAATCCATTTGCTTAATTTCATTCAGTAATGTTTTATAGTTTCCAGAGTAATTGTTTTGCCTATCTTCTGTCACACTGACCCCCAAGTGTCTGTATTATTGATATTATGGCAAATATTGATTTTAATAAATTTTAGTGTGAGGGCTGAGGGTACAGCTCAGTGGCAGGGAGCCTGACCAGCATGTGCAATGCCCTAGGGTGGGATCCCTACCACCACAAGGTATGAAAAATTCATTGTTAAATAAATATACTTTGTTGTTAGTTGCTAGTATAGCATTCTGTACTTGATTTAAAAATATTGATCATGGGCTGAGGATTTAGCTCAGTGGTTCTGGCACCTGCCTTGCAAGAGCAAGGGCCTGGGTTCGGTGCCTGGTGTGGTGAGTCACACCTACTAGCAATTAGTACCACATGCCACAGTGCCAAGCACTGTGGCTTACGCTTGTAATCTCAGCACTCGGGAGGTAGAGGCAGGAGGTTTGCTAAGGCTGAGTCCAGATCAGCCTGAAAAACAAAGTGAGACCCTGTCTCAAAAGACTAAAAAAAAACCCTAAAAATATTGATTTTAAATCAGGTGTGGTAGTACATGTCTATAATCCCAGAATTCTGAGAAAGTAAGGCATAAGTATAGCAACTTAGTAACACAGTCTTAAAATCAGAAAAGGGCTGGATGTAGCTCAGTGCAAAGGCCCTGGGATCCATCCCCACTACTGCAAGACACAAAATAAAATGAAATTTGTATTCTTTAAGTTCACTAAATGTATTCATGAATAATGGTGGTTCTTTCTAGAATTTGTAATATGATATACCTAGACCATCATATCCTTAAAGAATAATGATGGACTGGCTTCTGCTTTCCTGTTCTTTATTGATGCAACAGCTACAACATCTAGCACAATGTCCAACAGTACAGATTAGAGAAGACAATCTTTTTTCTTTTTCTTTTTTTCACTGACAGAATCTCTCTATGTAGTCCAGGCTGGCCTTGAACTCACTATGTATCCCAGGCTGGTCTGGAACTCATGGTGATCCTCCTGCTTCAGCCTCCCCAGTACAGGGATTACAGGTGCAAGCCACCACACCCAGAGGAAAGTTTATGCTTGTTTTATGCTTGGCTTTAGTTGTAAAGCATTCAGCCTTACATAAATTTTTAATTTTGGGGGGCAGGGGCAGAGACTCCATTTGTAGTCTGTTGTGGTCTTGAATTTAACTATGTAGAACAGGCTGGTCCCAAACTTCATTTTCCAGCCTTAGTCTCCTAAATATGGAAACATTTAACTTTTCACCAATAAGTATGTCACTGTTGGTGCGCGCATGCACACACACACACACACACACACACACACACACACACACACTGGAGTAAGTGGGTCTCTCAACACTGAATGTATAGAGCAATTTTATGCAAAATGGATATTAAATTTTGTGAAATGCCTTTTCTGCTTCTTTAGAGACGATCATACAACTTTTCTTTGTTACTGATGATAGAAGGTAAATATAGTCCTTATTTCATTTTGCTAAAGGAGGAGCCCCAAATTCTATCCATTTTAAAGAAAGAAGAAGTGACTGAGTAAATCCAGTTGAGTATGTGAGCACTTAGTTAAGCAGCTGTTAAAGAACTCTGCCAACCCTATTAATGATTTAGCAGGATCTTGGATAAGGTGGTGAGCTTCAGTTTAAACAGTTATCAATATCCCATAACAAAATATGGTACTACAGCCCAACATTTTGCACGATGAGCAGCAGTATCTCAGACACATTTGAAGCAACCGAGTAAAGTCAGCTAGAACCAGAAAGTATAAAGACAATGCTCACTGGGCCAGGGATTTATCTCAGTGGTTCTGCATCTGTCTGGCAAGCACAAGATCCCAAGTTTGATCCCTGGTACCACACTTCACAGTGCCAGGTGAGGTGGTTCACACTTGTAATCCCAGCACTTGGGAGGAAAAGGCAGGAGGATTGCCATGAGTCTTAGGCTAGCCTGGGCTATATAATGAATTCAGAGCCATCCTTATAGAACAAGACCATCTCAAAAATCTAACAAAGCATGGAGTGAAGGGGGGAAAATAATGAGATTATAACAAAAAGAATGGAAACAAAGTTTATGTACATGGGGGTGGGGGTGGGGGTGGGAGGGCGGGCAGGGTTATGGGGAAAAATGAGAATTAAGTTGTGTCATATACTGGTACAAATTCTCATTGTTGAATGCAATCATGATGTATATATGTAATGTACCAATAAAGATTTCAATTTTTAAAAAAATCTAACAAAGCAAAACAGAACAAAACAAACAGACAAAAAAACCTTAAGCAACAAAGCTCACTAAACCAGCAACATTTTTCATGGCTCTGTTTGAAGTAGCTGATGTATGACACTATCAAGAGAAGAAGAACGAATAGTCTCAGTTAATAATGTCAGTAAACTTTATCACACTGAAAGAAATTTGGAAATATTAGGAATTTTTCAAGAAAGAAATCTTGAGAATGTTAGTTAAGAGAGCTTCCCCAGCACAGTATAACTATAGAAGATATTCTTTATTCACAATATTTATGTTTTTCAAAGTTATCACAAATGCAAAACTAGCAAATACTGAACCCCGCTGCCCCTGGGAAGAAGGGAGTGAAATGGCTTTTGCAATCCACTTGGTTTGACGTTTTCATCAGCACATTACCTTTCTATGGATGTTTCTGTTTAGAGACGCCTTACTGCTTTATTTGGGACTATCTATATCTGTAATTTACTGTGTAACTGATGTGAATTTACATATGATCCATCAACACGGAACTCGCAGTCAACAGCATTGAAACTCCCCCCTGATGATTTGTCCGTGACATATTTTACTCTGCAAGGTGCTCCACGGCCTTCTTGTATTTAGGAACACTGCACAGCATCTTCAACACGATACTTGGGGGACATTTCAAACAGAACAATTACCAATAAAGAGCACAAAAATGCAAAACATATGCCATTAAGTTACACAGCAAAAGGACACTGTCTATAGCATGACGGCCGAAACAAGAAAGTAGACCACTGCATTCTTTGGCCTCCAGTTGAAGTTGCATGTAAAGGACATTTTTGCTGCTCAGCATGAATTTACAAACAACAGCAAAAGCATCCTGAGTATCGATTTCATTTCATAAGTAAATTTTAGTAACTCAACCCTCAGCTTCAAAACCAGTGAGAGAAAAGGAACACCCACAAATATATAGGGGTCTACCACAGCCTTATCAACACTGTAAGTCAGTTATTCTTTTTTTTTTTTTTTTTTTTTTTAGGTTTTTTTTGGAGACAGGGTCTCGCTTTGTGGTTCAGGCTGGCCCTGAGCTCAGCCTCAAACTCACATCACAATCCTACTGCCTCTGCCTCCCAAGTGCTGGGATTACAGGCGTGAGCCACCACGCCCGGCACTGTGGTATGTGGTACTGGTTGCTGTGGGTGTGGGTCTCCACACACAGTATTGTTATGTGGTTACCGGGGAATCGAACCCGGGTCCTTGCGCTTGCAAGACAGGCGCCGGAACCACTGAGCTAACTCCCCGGCCCGTAAGTCAGTTATTCTTAACTATGTTTCTGAGTCATAGATTCCTGTGAGAGTCTGATAAAGGTTATATATCCTCTGGGAAAGAATGTGCACATTAAAAAATTGTAATTTCTGTAGATTTATGAACCTCCTAAAGTCCATTCCAATTGACAATCCATGAAACATAGTTTAAAATTGCCAACTTTAAAGGTTCTAGGCCAAGAAATTTTAAATGTCTCTTGATAACTATCTTAGATTTAAATCACTGCTGAATATTTCAAATTTCCAAAATAGTCATTGCCGTGGCTGTCATCAGCTTCCCTTTTCCGAATGCGAAGCAGAACAATGACAAGGGCTTACCAACCAGATAGAACAGACAGACTTACAGAGGACAGAGGGGACTCACAGACTCATGCTTTTCATTGCAAAATGTTCTTGCAGAGTACTATCTATTTACCCAACACTAACAGAGAAGCGAGATATAAAACAAATCAGAGTACCTCCTCCTCCTTAAAATGCTCCAATTTTGGCATGTGAACAGATTGACATTTATACTGGTTCTATAATTTTGGGTTTTTTTATGTCATAAGTATCTTAGAATGTTGATAATTACTCCACTATCTCTTTAATCTCAAAGAAGAACTTTCTTTGAAAGAGTGCTCAAAATATTTTCATATCAGGATTAGATTAGATCATATCTGGATTAGATCATTTAAAAGATGTCTCTTTTGTGAGACAGGGTCTCACTATGTAGTTCAGGCTGGCCCTGAGCTCAGCCTCGAACTCACAGCAATCCTCCTGCCTCTGCCTCCCAAGTGCTGGGATTATAGGTGTGAGCCACCATGCCCGGCACTGTGGTATATGGTACTGATTGCTGATGGGCATGAGTTTCCACATCCAGTATTGTTGTATATGGTTACAGGGGATTGAATCCAGGTCCTTGAGCTTGCAAGGTAAGCGCTGGAGCCACTGAACTAAATCCCTGGCCCTTAAAATATATTTCTAATAAGTAATTTGACCATATTATTTCTCCAGAGAAGATACACAAAATGGTCAATAAATACAAGAAATAATGTAAATGCCAATAGTTAAGAGGAAAAGCAAATCAAAAATAAAATAGGATACAACTTCATACCATGGAATTGGATATAATTTTTAAAGCTGAAAAAGAAAAATCTAGTGTTGGTGAAGGTGTACACAAATTGGAACCCTTGTATGATCCAGATAAAAATGTTAATTATTGAGGCTATTCCTTAAAAGTCAAACAAATACAAAATTACCTTCTGATCCAGAAGTTACCCTCTCAGGTATATACTAAAAGAATAAAAGCAGACATTCAAAAGATGAAAATAAACCAACTATTTGATGAGTGGATAACAAATGTGATACAGCTCCACAATGGAATATTACTCAACCATAAAAATGAAGTGCAAATACAGGCAACAATATGGATAATTCTCCATAACATTACTCTAAGTGAAAGACGGCAAGCGGAAAATGTCAGATTATAATGGTTATAGATAAGGGAAATCCCCAGATTAAATAAATTCATAGATAGAAAGCTATCTAGTGGTTGGTATGGATTGAGGGGAATGGAAAACAGAAAATGATTCCTCTTTAGTAGGTATAGAGGTTTTCTTTGGTGTGTTGAAAATATTTGGAAACAAGATGGTGATTATGTCTACACAATCTCATCAGTGCAATTAATGTTACTAGCTGGACATAGTACTGTACACCAGTAATCCCAGAACTATACAGAGGCTACGGCAAAAACATCTCAAGTTTCAGGCCAGGCTGAGTTACACAGTGAGTTCAAGACCAGCATGATCTACAGAGAGAGACCATCTTCAAAACTAAACCGAAAATAACTTTGTTATGTCTATTTTATCTTAATTTTCAAAATACAAAAAGATAAGACTGCTTTATCCTAAATTTACAACTGGTTATTGAAGCACCCTAAGTGTATCATGACAAAATCTGTCATTTAGCAGTATTTTGCAACTCTATGAAAGCAGATTGTAGGAGGGCCAGATTGGTGTTCAGATAGCAAAGTAAAATAATTCTGTAATACAGAAGAGAATAAATGGGGCCAGAGGAAGAAAAACTGTTTGGGGGCTCTTGTGGGAAACAGTAATATCAGGGTAGATTTTATCCAACTCCCAGTAAAATGAAAAGGAATCATAGGTTATGTTGTAACATTTCAGTTTAGGACTAGAAGTTACTGGAAAGAAAGCTGGAATTCATTTGCTACTGGGCTGTAATAGCCCCCTAAACATGAGATAGCCTTAGATAAACATTTAAAAGAGAAAGAAGCAAAGAGCTATACGAGAAGGAATTGCCAGTTATGAAGAGGGAGAGGAGCTAGGGCAGGAGGAAAACATGAAGGGAAAGATACCCCCGAAACTAAGAAAGACAAAGTGTTTTTAAAGAATTGGTAGCGTCAACACAGATAAAAGCCACAGATTAGTTAAATGAGATAAAACTGAGAAGACTTAGAGGACTTGGCCACTAAAAGGTCAGGGGTGATTCCTGCCAGCTTGGCTGCAGAGAGGAGGTGAGGGCAACTAAGCAACTGATAGGACAGGAGATACAGAAGTGTGGACTGCATTTTCAAGAAATTCAGCTAACAAGGAATGAAGACACGAAACAGATGTTGGAGAGGTGTTTCCTTCCTTTATACTGTTGCAGGAGCACATCTGTAACAAAGTTAGTGAAGACCAGGGTGAGGATAAGATTTGACTCAAGGCATGAAAGGAAACACAACTGAGGAGCTTTCAACACAGAAAGACAGAAGGGAAATACCGCACTTATTTCTCAAATATCCAATCAAGACAAGAATGTACAAGTGTGAAATAAATTATGAGTAACTATGGAGAAGCCCCTGAGAATACTTCTTAATGACTCAAGTGATTGCTTACTAAGAGAAGGTGAATGGTGATTTCCTTAGAGGGATGGGCGGCTGGCCTGAGTTTCAGCATAGGAATAAATTATTAAAGTAAATTCCCAAGGAAACAAGAAAGCTAATGCTATAGCTTGGGCAAGTGACAGGAAAAGGCCCATGTGGTAAAGTCTTGGTCTTCCACTTCGGGAGAAGCTGGGAGGTGGTGTAGCTTTTCGAAGGCAGGGCCTGGGTCCGCTCATCCAGTGGTGCTCTTGAAGGAGATATGGGGACCCCCGTCACCCTCCCTTTGGTTCCTAACCAAATATACCCATAGCAGAAGGGCCAAAGGACAAAGAACTGAAAGTATGAGATGAAATAAACCTTCCTTATTTTCAGGTGTGTATCTCAAATATTTTATACCAGTACTGGAAAGCTAACAAACATTAAAACAAACAAAACACTGAAGAGAAAGTTGAGAGCCCAACTCATTCTGGAAAACATTATTTTGTTTCAGTACCAATCAGCATGATTTGTGCAAGTAATGATTCCTACTCACCATGCATTCTGCTCTCATTCTAGTTTCTTCTGGCATTATATACAATTTGAAATAACTATCACTTAGCGTATAATTAAAAATGAGTCAATATTTACAAATTATATATGTCGGTAAATTTTTTCTCAACCATGTGAGACAGTTACATCTGTACTTCAAAAACATGGCTATATTTATGACTGAATCTATACAGATGTAATGAGAATTTGCTGATTAAAGTCCCTTTAAAATAATGCCTTTGTTTTTCTCCAGTAGTCAATAAGATAAGAGTTCTTAGTTCTAAGGATAGATTTAGTCAGTTTTTTTTAAAGTCTCCTACCATGAGAGAATATTTGTGTAGCTGTGGAGAAATTTCTGATATGTAATAATATTTAAAACTAAACAATAGTATATGCTTTTGCATAAACTATTTTCTAGATTTTCAAAATAGAATCAGCCATATTATTCTGATCAAACACTTCTACATATATTCTATACCTATTTCTGCAAGCAAAATTTGAAATTTAAGGACAATAGTTTTATATTAAGACACAGATAAGGCTAAATCAACTGTTCCATGTCAGTTATTTTGAAAAGCTTATATTAATTCAAAATTAATAAATTTCCCTGCAGAATTCTACAAAGTTAATTTACATTATAAATCATCCCTTAAAATATCAGACTAGTAATAACCGGAATATCATCTGAGCACTGTCACTTGACATAAACTACAGATAGGAAGCCATTCCATAAGAATTATAAAAACATAATTTTGCATCTTTCATGATTGAAAGATTAATTTAGGATGAGTTTTTAAACTTTCTGATTATGAACAAATTGTGAATTATATCCAGCTTTTTAAGTTGTATTACCTTAAGAAAAATGTTAAATTAAAAACTGGAATTATGTATATGGGGGGGGGGTGGTAGGGTGGGTAGGGCTATGGGAAAAAATGAGAATTAAGTTGTGTCTTATACTGGTACAAATCCCCATTATGGAGTGCAATCATGATGTGTATATTTAATGTACCAATAAAGATTAAAAAAAAAACTGGAAGAATTTTAATCTGTGGGCCTTAAGTGGGTTATTTAATGATTAACTCATTTTTATCAATGCCATAAATACATATGTACACATTTTACTAATAGAAACAGAATTTCATTACTAGATATTGCAACTTTGGTCTATTACTTTTTAGTTTAACATACGATGAAGACAAAAACAAGACCACATTTTTGGCTCATGGGTCACAGACAATTAGCATGAAAGTATGATACAGAGTATTTATTTTGTCTGCTAATTCCAAGTATTAGTCATTACTACCATATTTCTAGGCATTAAACAGAAGCATAGAAAGAATTATGAGTCTATTAACAACCTAAGTTTCAAATTTCAGTGTTAAGTCAAAAACCTGAAGGTCTGATATTCAAGTCTACTTGCAAGCTACAAAATTAGCCACAGCATCTGCTGCCCGCCTCCCCTGCCACACACACATACTAAGGAATACATGAACTCCTGATCGGAGACAAACAGAACTCATTACTCATGGCATAATCGGCAGCCAAAATCATTATGTTTGGGATAATTCCCTGAGCGTCAATCCCAGCGGGGTCGTGCAGCAAGGGAAAGAAGTTTCTAAGGCGTGCAGTGGGTAGCATCACAAGAAAGCAACTCCCAAAGCAAGGAGCTCTGACTTTCTGATGGACTGCTGTTCTGCTCTGCTCCAGAGAAAATGTTACTCATTACTCTAAAATGTAAGCAAATCTCGGAGGAGGGAAAGAGAAAGTCTTTTGTTTTTATTATCCTGGGATGTCTCCAGGGAGTGACATGTCACTAACTTCACTATCCTGGAATTTCTCCTCTACAAACATTGGCACTGTAAATGTCTTTGTTTAGAGCATGCAGACTGTGCAGGGATATGAGAAATCCATGCTCTGCCTCTCAACAGTTTCCCATCTGGAAACGGGGATAATGGACATACTGAAGTTATAGTAAGGTATTATAAAGGTTCAATAAAACATGCCTAATAGCACATAGAAGAATTAACTATGTGAGCCTGTAGGAGCTGGAACAGGCTTGATGGAGATGTACTAAACGGGGGTGTTTTTGATTTACTTGATACTAAATGGGGAAAATAAACAACCTGTCCATTTGTAACATTTTATGAAATGGGTATCTTGTACTATAATCCAATAACATCCACTATGCAAACAGGATGAAACCCCTTCTGTTCATTTTACTTATTTATTTTTTTCTTATTGTTTTTCTGGCACCAGGAAATTGAGCTCAGGACCTTGCACTTGTTAGGCTGAGCCAATCTTCGGCCCTCTTTTGTTAACTTTAATTAACCCTTCGCCATGATTTTCAAGCAGTAGAATGTGACTCACTAATTGAAGATGTTAACTCTTAACTGGTCAGAACCATCCTTATACATTCTAATAGAACAGAATGAAATGCCACAGTACACTAGAGGTGAATGCAGTGACATGAATGGTTTTGTGAAACTTTTTGTTACCTGTATGTACACAGGCTTCCCTGGCAGCATTACAGAATGTGTCTTTAAGTGTGGAATCAATGGCAGATACATTCATTTGGTGATAAGTAGCATCATATCAAAAATTGGGAATTTTAAAATAGTACCTAAGATACACCAACAAACACTTAAGAAAAGGTGCTTAGGAGTTTTATGTGTAATGAGTATTAGAAATTAGAAAATTACAAAAGACAACTTTCCACTGGACACAAGATATCAGAAATAGACTAAATTATAATATAGACAGAATATCTATATAGAAATATATAGAAAAATAAGTATACTTTCCTCATGTGAGAAGGTTAAATAAGTATCTTAAATTGGATACTTTTAAAATGCCTTAACTATGTGTTTCTAAAAATCCTACTTTAATTCTTTTCCAACTCAGCCTGCATTCCTAGAATTCCCACAGCCTGCATTTCTAGAATTATAGCACTGACAAGCCAAAGGCACATGAAACAAACACTACAAAAAGGAGGCTTTCCACAAAACAAAACTAACCCTCAGTCTGTATGTATTATATCGTCAACTCTCAACTCAGAGGCACGTTTACACATCTCAGTATGTGATAAGATGGCTTACTTGTAAAGATACAACTAGTCAGGAAAGGCAGATTTGAACACTTAGCTATATGAGATACAGCCATGTAAGCTTGGCCAAGTAACAGACTCTCAAGATGCACATGCCAAAATTTTATGACATTAACCCACTATAACCAAATTCATTCATTACCTTTCTACTTGAACTTAAGGCATTACAATGTATAAGACTCCAGTAATCATAATGGAAAATGCTGGAATAAATGACTGATGTAACAAGTGCTTCCCCCCCCCTTGGAATTTAGTAAGTTTTTTTTAATATACATAATCAACATGTTTAAAAACAGCGAAATGCCATGAAAATTTGCAACTGCGCTAGACTATAGGGATTACACCAAAATAGTAATGCAATAGATAATGATGGAAAAAGAACACACCCACGAAGACTCAGCTGTTTGTAGGACAGCGTGAAGACCACCTTGATATCATGAATGCCCACCACAACTAGGTCACTTGTTTGTTATGTATCTTTTTTTTTAACTCATAAAATGTTTTTTTTTATATTTCTACTATTAAAGATGTTTACAAGGTTTTCCTGAGGTTCATATCAACTCATCTACTCAAAAATAACTACAAGAGCAGAAGATTATCATGTTTTTCAATAAGCACTATCTTCATGTCAATATTCATTCAAAAATCAAAATTGTTTTAATACCCATTTAAGAACTTCACAGATGGGCTGGGGATTTAGCTCAGTGGTTGCAGCGCCTGCCTTGCAAGGTCCCTTGTTCATCCTTGGTAAACCACATACAACAATGCCAGGTGTGGTGACTCATGCCCACCAGCAATCAGTACCACAATACCACAGTGCGAGGCGTGGTGGCTCATGCCTGTAATCCCAGCACTCGGGAGGCAGGGGCAGGAGGATTGCTGTGATGAGTTTGAGGCTGAGCTCAGGGCCAGCCTGAACTACAAAGCGAGACCCTGTCTCAAAAAACCTTAAAAAGAAAATATTTAATGTTCTCTTTCTAGTTTTAAGGTATTTTTATGAGAAAAAAACAAATATATAAGAAATATAACTTGAAACTGATTAGAAACTAGATTGGAAATTAAGACTTGTCTGCAGTAATTACAAGCTAATTAATTAAACTGTCTATGGGCTATCCATTTGATAATTAGACTCTATTATAACTGTAAAGCCCTGATCAATATCTCAAAAGAGTGGACTTTTAAATGGCAATAAAATACCAATATAAAAATATTAATCTATTTATTAGAGGAAAAAATCTCTGAATGATATAAATTAAACTAAAAAGATTATAATTATATTAACACTCAGTTCTCTAAGTTAGAAGATAACTTTATAAAATTTAATTATTACAATCATTATATCATTAAGACTAAAATTCAGTGTTCACAGAACCACCAATCACTATTTTAACTGTAATGTATAAGCTCATGAAAATAAAGAAAATAAAATGTACTTTTGAGTCATCTGGTAACAGAAATTTTAAACACAATGAAACTTAGGCTCACTCAAACAATTTTCTCCAAAGCTTAGTAAAACTAAACTAGGTTCCAAATAGAGAACAGAACACATTTTATGAAATATCCTAATATGCCAATAAGATGAGGAAAATTTCATATTTTCTTATCAATAGTTATGATAATGAACATAAACCATATTTGTGTATGGGTCTACAAGACACACACTTTAGGTTAAAAGTTACAAACTGAAAGGAAAAGGGTGAAAAATATATTATGCAAACAATAATCACAAAAAGGATGAAGTAGCTATATTAATGTTAGATAAATGAATAGATAAATCTTTAACAGGATACAAACAACTGAAACTGACTTAAGAAAAAAAATATATATATATACATATTATGTAATCAGTTAAATCTATATAACAAGTGAAGAGATGGAATTAGTAACCAAAAACTACTCACAGGGCTGAGAATTTAGCTCAGTCGTTCTGGCGCCTGCCTTGCAAGCACAAGGGCCCAGGTTCGATCCCTGGTAACCACAACAACAATGCTGGGCATGGAGACTCATGCTCACTAGCTCTCAGTACCATACACCACAATACTGCGTGTGGTGGCTCATGCCTGTAATACCGACATTTGGGAAGCAGAGGCAGGAGGATTGCTGAGTTCGAGGCTGAGTTCAGAACCAGCCTAAACTACAAAGTGAGACCCTGTCTCAAAAAAAAAAAAAAAAATGATATTAAGGGCCAGGAATTTAGCTGAGTGGTTCTGGCACCTGCCTCACAGGCACAAGGTCACAGAATTGTACCCTTTAATCAGAAGAACTGTATGACATATAAATTTTATCAACAAGGATACTTTTTCTTTTTTTTTCAGTACCAGGGATCGAACTCAGGCCCTTGTGCTTCCAAGGTAGGTGTGGTACCACTAGAGCTAAATCTCTAGCCAACAATGCTACTTTTTAACAAGAATAGTAAACAAATAGATGTTATAGAAAAGAATGAAATAATGTAAATTTGCTTTGATAAAGAGAATTGAAATCTTGGGGCTGAGGATTTAGCTCAGTGGTTCCAGCACATGCCTTGCAAGCACAAAGACTGGAGTTCAATCCCTGGTAGCTGCACACCACAGTGCCACGTGTGGTGACTCAGATCCATCAGCAATCAGAACCACATACCACAGTGCTGGGAGTGGTGGCTCACGCCTGCAATCCCAGCACTTGGGAGGCAGAGGCAGGAGGATTGCCACACTGTGAGTTCGAGGCTTGCCTGGGCTACACAGTGAGCACAGGGCCAGCCTCAACTACAAAAGATAAGCAAGACCTTATCATTAATTTAATTAATGATAATTGGTGATAAGCAAGACCTTATCATTAATTTAAAAAAAGAAAAAAAGAGAAATCTACCTTTTTCTGGAAGATCTAGGTTTTATACTTTCTTTTTTTTTTTTTTTTTAGGTTTTTTGAGACAGGGCCTCGCTTTGTGGTTCAGGCTGGCCCTGAGCTCAGCCTCCAACTCACATCACAATCCTCCTGCCTCTGCCTCCCGAGTGCTGGGATTACAGGCATGAGCCACCACGCCCGGCACTGTGGTATGTGGTACTGGTTGCTGCTGGGTATTGTTATGTGGTTACCGGGGAATCGAACCCGGGCCCTTGCGCTTGCAAGACAGGCGCCGGAACCACTGAGCTAACTCCACGGCCCGGTTTTATACTTTCATTGTACATACTTATGCGCAAAATGCAGACACAGTGAAGCATTAAAGACAGCCGCTTATATTTTAACTGGTATTTTATCCCTTTTGCTTTTGAACACACACACAAAGAAAATACTGAAAAAAAGACTATTTTTCAGATCAAGAGAACTGAACCCTAAAATTACACTAGCTTGTCATCCAAATAAAAACAATTATAGAAACCATAATATCAGCTCAGTTTAAATTCCCTCAAATGCAGATGAACAATGGCACTTCAAAAATGGAACAGAATTTCATCCACTGGTTTTAAAATAACAATGAAATAAAGAGCAAAACAGACAAGGCCACTGCTGGCCTCTGCCTCCCTTCAATATAGAAGTATGATAAAGGGAAGAGTAAGTCAGTGTTGGTACAGTAAGGAAGCCTCCAGTTTAATAAATCACTTTTTTTTCCAGGTAAAGGAAAAGTCTGCAGAATCTGTGAAAGTGATTTATCTTCTGGTGAATAAAATGAACGGCAATTGATCTTGTACCTAGGGAGTGATTCTTCTTCTACCGGTTACAAATACATCTCTGTTAAATATCACTAGACGAGGCTGGGTGGTCTCATGCTCTGAATAATTTATTTATACATATGGGATTGAGGAATTATTCTGAACTTTTATACCCAGAGCTAGAGTTTCAGTGGAGCAATTAACTTGCCCTCTATTTGGTCATGTTTTACATCTGTGAAATGAGTATGGCCTGGTGGGGAACATTATAGGAGTGGCATCAAACAGGTCTGATAGATGCTGTCAGAGGTGAGGACTCCGGGAGAAAGGAATGAGAAGCAGGAAATAGAAGGGATGGGACTGGGAAGGTCACCACAGAAGAGACTGTGTGCTCCCGTCGGTGAGACTGACATTCACCGAATCTCTAACTCAGAGCCGAGATTTCGGGAGGAATCGCGAGTGCCCTCTAACTTTGGGGGAAAGCGGATCACCTTGAAATAAAATCTACTCGTCTTCAGTTTGTAACTCTTAAATTCTGTGAAGAAGTTTTAAAAAAAAAGTAATAGACAACTAAGAAAAATAGTTAATGGGCTTCGTTTTCATCAATTAGTTTCATGGCTTTTGAAGCCCTTGCTTAATGGGACTTTTAAAATTTAATTTATTGGTACATTTTATATATACATCATGATCACATCAACACTGAGAGCTTGTACCTGTACGTGATATATCTTGATTCTCATTTTTCCCCATTTCCTGCCTCCCTACAGCTCCCCCACCTATATACAAGCCTTGTTTCCTGTTCTTTTACTATCGAATTTTTTCTTTCCCTTCTTTACTTTCCCCTACCCCCCCTCCTTGTAATATAACTTTTAAAAAGGACGTATCATTGGACTGGGTTGTTACAAGAGAAAATTAGTTTAGATATGAGACAAACAATATGAAATATATGAGTAAGTGGGACCTACCGCATCACCAAATACTCGTTTTAGGTTTATAAAAAGTTGCAAAATTAGGGCCGGGGAGTTAGCTCAGTGGTTCCGGCGCCTGTCTTGCAAGCGCAAGCGCAAGGACCCGGGTTCGATTCCCCGGTAACTACATAACAATACTGGGTGTGGAGACTCATGCCCAGCAGCAACCAATACCACATACCACAGTGCCGGGCATGGTGGCTCACGCCTGTAATCCCAGCACTCGGGAGGCAGAGGCAGGAGGATTGTGATGTGAGTTTGAGGCTGAGCTCAGGGCCAGCCTGAACCACAAAGCAAGACTCTGTCTCAAAAAACCTAAAAAAGAAAAAGTTGCAAAATTAGTTCAGATGTGGCTTTCACCCAATTCTTGCTACTGACAACTATAATATAGCCTTTATCCATTATAAAATCCAGGGAACCAACACTAGAACAGTATTAAACTATAGACCCTACAAAATTCACTAATTTTCACCTGCATTTGTGCTTAAAATTCTATTGGACCTTTGGACTCATGTAATCATAACCGCAATTAGGATAAAAAGTTATTTTACCACCACAAATGAGCCCTCCAATACTACTCTCCTACTCATCCCGAAGCCCTGGCAACAACTGCTGCATTTTTCAAGACTCTAGTATTTTTTTCATCTCAACAATATTACATAATGAGAACCATATAGTATGTAATTTTTCAAAGTGGTCTTTTTTCCAGTATGATGTCCTCGAGGTCTGTGTAAATTGTCTGTATCAATATTGTATTCCTCTGTAAAGCAGAGTACTACTGCACTGTGTAGATACATCGCAGTTTGTTTATTTACCTGTTGAAGGCTATCTGGATTGTTTCCAAGTTGAGGTGATTACAAATAAAGCTGCTATAAATATTTGCATAGCAGGTTTTTGTATGAATATAAATTTCCTTTTCTGTATGGTAAATAACCAGAACGTGACTGCTGAGTCATGCGGGAAATGGATGTTTGATTTCAAAAGAAACATCAAACTTTCCACGAGAGCTGTGTCACTTCCTCTCCCAGCAACAACACATCATACAATCGTTTTGAGTTCTCCCCAGTACTTGGTGTTGTCAGGCAGCTTTAATTTTAGCCTCTACATATATATGCAGCAGTTTTAATTTGTACTTTTCTAATGTTAATGAAATACCTTCTTTTGTCTTTTTATATATCTTCTTTTATCCCTAACATTTCAAAATAAATGATATGAAGAGAGAATGCATATTAACATCTCCAAGTGCATTTTAGTAAGTTCTTCCAGGTAAATAATAGGACAGGAAGAATAAATATACAAAAACTAATTAAACTACTGTCTATTCAAATAACAAGTGTAGACCGGCATAGGTTTAGAAAATGTAATCTTATGTACTTAGAAAGTCTCACCACAGTGATGATTTACTAGATGCTTAAAATAAGGCAGGTAAGAGGCTTAACCCATACAGCAGACTCTGTGGTGGACTTAGCCATTTCCCCTCAATCCAGATTACGTCCAATAGGGCCAGGGATTTAGCTCAGTGGTTCTGTGTCTGCCTGGCAAGCGCAAGGTCCTGAGTTCAATCCCCAATACCACAATGCCGGGCATGGTGGCTCAAGCTTATAATCCCAGCACTCAGGAAACAAAGAGGTAGGAGGATTGCTGTGAATTTGAGGCTACCCTGGGCAACATAGTGAGCTCAGGGCAAGACCTTGTCTCAAAGCAAATAAATAAATAAAAACCAAAAAAAATTTTTACATTCAACAGCCAGTGTCTTCACCACTGTGCCTGAAGGACCCAGTTTTCCTGAACTGCACAAACTCTATGCCCACCACAGTGACAAGGGGCAGCATAGACCTCTGCAGAACATTCCACAGCCAGGAACAGGAAATAAACTCCCTTTCCCATAGGTTAAGTGAGTTCTTCCGAAACTATCGTGGATACTGATTCTGCCCCTCCCCCCCAGGATATTTCATATAAATAAAGTTCCAAAGTTGAGCAAGGTAGTAGCACACCTGTGGTCCTAGTACTCAGAAGGCCGAGGCAGGAGGATCATAGTAAGTTGAAGGTCAGCCTGGGTTACACAGTGACATCCTATCTCAAAATAAAAATAAAAACAAAAGCAAAACAAAACAAAATTCCAGAAATGTGCCATGAAAACCGGGCTCATACATCCTTATTAGATACCTTGCTTTTCTTGTATCATTTTTTGCCACTCTTGCTAGTGCTCCTTGTATCTCTTAAATAGTCTTTGTTCTAAAATCTGTGTCCTTCCTTCTGTGGCTGGGAAGAGCTACATAAATTAAACTGCCCCCAATAAAATGGTTTTCATTAAAAAATAAAAATATTCTTAAAAGGGTAGTGACAACATAAGAGGTACATACTTTCCTTTTCTATTTAATTTGTCTAATTACTATTTCAAAACTCTCAACTGTAAATTAATAGCATCTTCATCTGCATATTGAAAATATAATTTCTAACATGTCCATTATATAAAACTTTAACAATGGACAATTATACATGCCTATGTCTACACAGAGATAAGAAATTTCAACTTGTAAACTGTAATAACTTCAACTTCTAAATTTAATTTAATATGACTAGAGACCACAAAAAACAGTGTAAGTGCGGTAACCAGAGTAACATATTAGAGAAATAAGAGACTTGTGTATCATCTGAACAGAATACAGAAAACAGAAACACAACAATATAGGTGATTATCAAAAAACTGTGAAAAAAAATAAGGATGAAGATGTTATGAGTTCAGCGTAGCAAATAGATAACTATGGTGGGGAGACTGTTCTATACCTCACCCTAGATATACAAAAATTAAATTTAAATGGGTCATAGAACTAAAGTGAAACTATGAAGTTTCTAGGAGAATCCAGGAGGTGTAGTACCCACCAATCATTAGGGGGGCTGAGGCAGAAGAATCACAAGTAAAAACCCACCCTAGGTGAGTTACGAAGACACTGTCCACAAAATGTTTTAAAATATTGGGACTATATTTTAGTGCAAAAGGACTGCTCCTGAAAAAATGAACAAAACTAGAACAAGAGAACATCTTTCTAACTCAATTAGGCCAAGAGTTCATAGGTGTAACCAAATTCTACAGGAGAAAAATGTATGTATTGATAAGAACTTTCTGATTACTAAAAGACACTGTTAGGAAAAATGAAAAGATAAGCTATAAATGAAGAAAACATTTACAAATCATAAACCTGAAAAATGCCTTCTGTAAAGAATAAAGAACTCGATAGCAAAAATAAACAATTTTAAGAAGAGCAAATGAGCTGAACATATACTGGTACTTGTCGAATAAAAATATATAAATGGTACACAGACATCTAAAAATGCCTAACCTCATTGGGAAAGTATAAATTATAACGTACTCCTCTGCTCCTACCATAATCGATGAAATCCGACAATAGTGAGTGTCAGCCAGATATGTTATATGTGCTTTATCTCCTCTGAACCGCACGCTGAAATCTGGCCGCCACTGTGGCAGTGTTGGGACATGGTGCCAGATGGTACCATCGCTTTACTTCATAAGTTACCTAGCCAGATATTCTGTTATAGCAACAGCAAGTAGACTAGGACAATGTGAACGACCACTAAAAGCCTTATATAGTTAGTACAATGTAAAATAGCATAGCTACTTTGGAAAATTTTGGTAATTTCTTGTTGAATTAATCATGTACCTACCAGAAATCTCAATGAAATAAAAATTTTTTTGTCAAGACAAAAACATACATACACATATTCTAAAAAAATTATAGGTTTATTCATAATTACACACACCTGGATAATCCCAATATTCCCATCACAATGATGAAAACTTTTTTAAAAGATATAAAATTAACACCCAAAAATTAATAGCATTCCTGTACTTCAATGATGAACCCAGAGAGAAAGAAATCAGGAAAGCAATGTCACTAACAACAGTTTAAAAAAGAAAAACAAAAAAGTTCAGGAATCAGCCTAACCAAGGATGGGAAAAGACTTCTGTCTACATTGAAAATTACAGCACACTGAAAAAAAAAAATTAAGAAGAAATTATAAAATAGATTTCATTTGTCCACAGTCAGAAGCAGCAATGCTGTGAAAGTGACCATGTTACCAAAGTGATCTAAGCACACTAAAAATATTCCTTAAATAACTGCAAAAAGCAATGTTAAAATTCATACAAAACCAAGAAGATCCACAATAGTCAAAGCAATCCTAAGCAAAAAGAGCAAAGCTGGAGGCAGAAGAATGCCAGATTTCAAGCTACTAAGTACAAAGCCACAGACATAAAAACAACACAGTACTGGAGCAGAAACAGGCAAGTAGACCGTGCAACGTCAGGAGAAACAGAAACAATTCACGCACCAACTACCATCTGATTTTTGACAAAGGAGCCAAAAAACACACTGGGAAAAAGACAATCTCTTTACAAGCGGTGCTGGGAAAACTGTATAGCCAAAGGCAGAAGACTGAAACTAGATCCCCGTGACTCAATCGCTATTGCTCTATAATCAGATCAAATACAGGATCAAAGATCAGATATAAAACCAGAAACATTAGTTGGCACGGTGATGCGTGCCTGTAATCCCAGCAGTCTGGGAAGCTGAAGCAGAAGACTTCAAGTTTAAATCCAGTCTAGGCAAATTAATGATTTGGAGAGAACTTGCCTTTAAAAAAAAATTATTTTAAAAATCCATAAACTTGGGCCAGGGAGTTAACTCAGTGGTTCCGGCGCCTGTCTTGCAAGTGCAAGGACCCGGGTTCGAATCCTCGGTAACCACATAACAATACTGGGCGTGGAGACTCAGCCCAGCAGCAACCAGTACCACATACCAGTGCCGGGCGTGGTGGCTCATGCCTGTAATCCCAGCACTCGGGAGGCAGAGGCAGGATTGTTGTGATGTGAGTTGGAGGCTGAGCTTAGGGCCAGCCTGAACTACAAAACGAGATCCTGTCTCAAAAAGAAAACAAAAAATCCATAAACTTGGAACAGGGATTTAGCTCAGTAGTTCCAGCATCTGCCTTGCAAGTGCAAGGTCCCGAGTTCGATCCCTGGTAACGACATACCATCATGCCCATTAGCAATCAGTACCACACACCACAATGCCGGGTGTTGTGGCTCTCGCCTGTAATTCCAGCACTCAGGAGGCAGAGGCAGGAGGACTGCTGTAAGTATGAGGCTCATCTGGGCTACACAGCGAGCTCAGGGCCAGCCTGAACAATAAAAGGCAAGATTCTGTCCCCCGTACCTCTCCACAAAATCCACAAACTTTATAATTTCAAGAAAATATCAAAGGGAACAATGTGAAGCCATCTGCATCTGCATAGTGAAATATTTTTTGCATGGAAATCCAGTAGCACTGGAAATAATACTAAGAATCAACAAATGGGACTGTATCAAATTAAAAGATTTCTCAGAGCACAAGAAACAACAGAAGGAAAAGAATCTTAGAATGAGAGAAAATCTTTACTAGTTGCTCTTCTGATAGATGATTAACCTCAAAAATATAAGAAAATCTCAAAAAATAACCCTCCTAAAACAAGTACAAATAGCAAAGAAATGTATTTTTCAAAAATGCCTGTAGGGAAATGCAAATCACAACTACATTGATGTTCCATCTTGCCCCTGTCAGAATGACTATCATCAACAACAACAACAACAACAAAACACAACGCATGCTCAGAGACAGAGGAATCCTTTTATACTGTTGGTCAGAATGTAAAGTAGTACAACCACACTGGAAATCAGTATGGAGAGTTCACATCAAGTAAAAACACAAAGGCTGTTTGATCTAGTTATATAGCTCCTGGGTACATTTCTGAAGGAAAGAGACTAAAGACTAATGATTATACAGATCTCCTCATATTCTTAGGGCACAATTCACAAAAGCTAGGATGTGGAAATAGCCTTGATGCTCATCAGTAAATGAATGGATAAAGAACAGGTGACATATATATATACATACACACATATATACATATATGTGTATATATATACACACAAAGGAATATCATCCAGCCACAGAGAATGAAACCATGTCCTGCTATATCACCAAATGATATACAAGTTCATTATATGAGAAACCTAAGGGAAAAAAGCAAAGATATACAGGAGAGATGACAGAGAGCTAAAAGACAGATCGTGGTATAGGGGAAAGGAGTTTAGGGAGAGGGGAGAAAAAAGGGTAATGGGACTGAAAATGAAAAGGCTATGTTAAATGTGCACACTAATTTCCCAAAACAAACCTCACCATTCTGTACTATGAACATGCTCTAAGAAAAAAAAAAAAAAAGAAAGCAACAAACTAGCACATAACAAAATGGCAGAATCCAGAAGAAGTCAGATTCAAAGACTAGGTATTATATAGTAATTCCATCTGAGGGTGAGGGAGGGATTTAGGAGACCTGCAGAGAACGAAGCCATCAGATTTTATCATATCCAGGCAAAATGAAAGTAATGACTGTCTTTAATCACTTACTGCGGAAGTATTTGAAAAGCTCAAACTGGAGAATGTCCCAGGTAGTTCCCTGTTTCATTTTATCCCAGGACTAGTGCTTTGAGTCTAAATGTCCCCCAAAGTCTCATGTGGCAATAGGTGGCTTTTACAGAAGTGGCTGAGTCTAGTGTGTGTGATGCTGGGATTAAGGGCAGGTGGTTACTAAACTACTACAAGTGGCCTGGCCCTGCCCCAGTCCCAACAGTCTGGATATGACAGGGACAGACAGTTAAGGTATCCCTTGTCCCTTCTGCAACCTTCCCCCACCAGGAACTGTTGCCCTTCTGCCATGGGCCACCTTGCCTTGGAGCTAGGAGACTATGGGCTGAAACCTCTACACACCATGAGCTAAATAAGCTTCCTCCTTCATCAGCAAAGAAGAAAATAACTAAGAGGACTAGAAGGACACTGGATAAAGATCAAATGGACCGGTCAAGTTGGGGGCTGGGGCACTGTGTCCCACCGCCAAGTGAACTCTTTTTTTTTTTTTTTAATTTTTTAATCTTTATTGGTACATTACATATACGCATCATGATTGCACTCCATAATGGGGATTTGTACCAGTATAAGACACAACTTAATTCTCATTTTTTCCCATAGCCCTTCCCACCGCCAAGTGAACTCTTAACAAAAGGTTCTGGTAGTCTTTTGAAGCTGAGCTTCGGTGAAAGGTTAGGAGTTCAAAAATGCTAAATCAAAGTGGACAAAATGTCCCCTCTCCTCGCCCACGAAGTATTGGGAGAGCCACCTGATGACGGACTTGCTAAGGGCTCCAGACTGAGATGTCAGAATGAAAGAGCTCTGCTTAGGCACACGGAAATGTAACAGCATGGCTGGGTCCTGGAGACTGGGAGACGTGTGCTCCAATCTGTACAGGGATGCAATCACACAGGTGAAGCCCAACTGGAACATTTTTCATTTTGCTTATTTGGTGGCACTGGGGAGTGAACAGGTTGCATGTGGCTCCTGCTCTGAGCTACAGTATCAGCCCTTCAGTCTTATTAAGTCATTAAGTTGCTCAGCCTGGGCTCAATCTCATGGTTCCTTGGCCTCGGTTTCTGCAGCTCTGGGGTGGGAGGTACCATGGCTGGCAAGGTAAAACCTACTGAAACCCCTGCAGTTGTGCCTGAAAATTCACACACAGATTTTTAGCCCAAAGCAAGAATCTTCTATTTGAAAAGGAAAATTATACAAACTGAAAACTCTGGGGGGTAGGATTTAATTTCACCTAAAAACTAACAAAAAGGGCCCTGTGACTAATTCACAAATGCAGCCTGAAGACATGAGACTCTTGGGTCAAAGAAAAAAGGCTTTATTACTCATGGCAAGCACAAAAACATCAGTGTATGTGCACCAGTTCCCCGTGTCCCGAGTCCTTTGGGGGTGACATGATACGGCTCAGATGAGAGCTCTGCGTGCAGTAGGTTTGTGTTGGCGGGTGAGGAACACTCAGCTCAGAGAATTCACCAATTTTACAGCAAGCAGTAACTCAGCTTGCTCTTGTGTGGGGAAGTGGTTGTTGCCTTATGTCTGTATACGTAACCATAAGGCATGTTCCCAGAAAGAAAGCAGTCAGAACCCCAAAGTCCCAACAACCCAAACAAGGGCTGTCCCTGTCAATAAAAGCGGAGTAGGAGCAGAGGTGGACTGGGTGACATACAGGAACACGGGGAAAATCTGGGGGTGATGCAACTGTATTCTATCTCATTTCTCAAAGTTGTTGCATGATCGTGTGCACTTACAACATACACTAGAAAGATCACTTCAATATATATATAAATTACAATTAAACATTTAAAATAGAAAAGGCTTTGAAGAAAACAACAGCAAAACCACCAGACCATGTGGTAATGCCCCTAGTGTCCCTTTCTGCACGTGTCTACTTTGACTTGCCAGCTACTTCATGTTTGCAGCCTTCATTTAAAGTTAATTAACTGGACTTTTAGATATACTTAAATGGCTAAGCTGACATAGCCGGACCCCGAATTTCTAAACCTCTTGCTTTTTTACAACAGTTTTTGAGAAAGAAAACAGAATCGAATTGCAAAGCACAATAAATTAAAAATTAGTATAATTTACTGTGGGCTTTCAGCTCTCTAAATTAAGATATCAAAATACGATAATATCTGGCAGGTATCCATCTACCTTCTCCACCACCAATAAAAACTCCAACAGGATAAATCCTCCAAATTATTAAATCACCATTGTTCATGTTTTTCCTATTGACCAGTGATCTAAACACTCCTTTTAGTAGGAAGGTTTTTAATAGAATGGAACATCTGTTTTATGTTACATGGGAGACAGCAGAATTCTTCCTCTCTGACTGGAGTAGGAATGCTCATGCCTGCTACAGCGTTCTGCTCTTCACTCAGACCCCACACTAGCTCTCCAAAGTGCAACAGAGCCCTGATGTAATACATTTTCCTGTTTAACTGTACAACAC
Organism: Petromus typicus; assembly: GCA_004026965.1. Classification (NCBI taxonomy): domain Eukaryota; kingdom Metazoa; phylum Chordata; class Mammalia; order Rodentia; family Petromuridae; genus Petromus; species Petromus typicus. Next base: position 68,449 of record PVIR01003529.1, read on the forward strand.
TGTAGATGCCATAATTTTAATGTGACATGCTGATATTTCTTTTTTAAAGCCACAAATGCATTTCTTATTCTCAATCACAAATTGAAATTTCCTGTATATTCCCAGTCTTCCACATTTTTCTTTCAAAACAGCCGAGAAAAAGAGATGATTTCAATTTTGGGGTTTGTCATCTCATTTTTTATAGACTTCTTTCAAGTAATTCAGGATGTTAAAGAAAATAATTATTTTTATTCTTTTACTTTTAAGATAACTTCAGCTTAAGATGCACTGTGAATTACTGCAACATAAATAAGATCACAATGCATGCAAAATTCTGAATAATAGGTTCACATCACATTGAAAACAAATATCTAACAGAAGCATTCCCTCCAAGTTCTAATTTAGAATTTTAATGTTAATATTTTTATTTTTAAAATCTCACAAAATCTAACATATTTCTTATTTTGTCCCTGAGAAGGTTTATATGAGGTGGTCTGACATTTCAGTAAGATAAAATAATAACAGAGATAGAACTGTTGCATTTTTTAAATCTTCAAGTTTTCTTATTCATTAGGAACAGATTTTGACAAAACTGATGCAAACCACATCATTACTGACGACTCTCAATTAGTTTTTCAGTTCATTTCCCAGGCCTCACTCTAAGAAAACTACATATGGTTTAAACCACTGAGATTTTTTACTTTCTGCAAATGTACAACCCATGCTTTTTTTGTGTTGAAAACATTTCCATGAATAATTATAATAGCCTCCAAAGAGACCAGATGGTAATAAATTCTAGAGCAGATCTGGAAGCTATTCATAAATTTACCTTTTCCTAGTCTCACCATCATAATACAGTTCTTTGTGCTATGCCATTAAAAAATACTGGTGATAGAAACAATATGAGCAAACTTCATACTTAAAAAGATATATAATCATGTCAGGGTCTTTCATAACTGCCTACACCTCATATCTGATGTTGTTATCAAGAATTTTAAAAACAGCATTAGCTAGATGGACTATGACATTAGTAATCAAATTATATAGTGACTTTTATGAGTAAAATATATTACTATTAAAATAAAATTCAAGAAATATGACCTAACTAATGGCAAGCAAATGATTTGAGTTAAAGAAACTGAAATAGAGGCTGTTCTATTATAGTATTGCCACTGATTTTACTTCGTTGTTCTTCTGGAAAACATAATTAAATTATTCTGATCTTGGTATTTCAAGTGAAGTGAAATTACTTGCACAGATCTTTATTATTTGTGTTAATCATAATTCATTCCATTTATTTAAAGATATCATGTTTATGAGAAATAAAAGTGATAAGTGAGTTTCAAAACTAGAAGCATTATTCAAAATTTCCAAGACATACTGTGGTATATAAAATTAAATTTTAGGCATTTCTGTGCATTTCCTTTTTTTTTTGAAATAGGGTCTTGCTTTGTAGTTCAGGCAGGCCCTGAGCTCTCTATGTAGCCCAGATGAGCCTCAGCACAGCAATCCTTCTGCCACTGCCTTCCAACTGCAAGGATTTCAGGCATGAGCCATCATGCCCAGCACTGGGGTATGTGGTACTGATTGCTGGTGAACGTGAGTCACCACGCCCAGCATTGTTGTACGTGGTTACCAGGGACTGAATCTGGAACCTTGCGCTTGCAAGGCAGGTGCTGGAACCACTGAGCTAAATCCCCAGCCCTATTTTTGTACTTTTAAAGCTAAAATACAATATTTGTGTAAAATATTAGCTGTATAATTTCTGGCATTAAACTGCCTTATAAATCAAAATAATTAAGTACAGAAAGACAAAATCAACAAAAAATTAAATTGAGACTAGAGGGAGGAGATATCAAAGAAAACAAGGATTAAAAACAAAGCCTGAAAACCATTTTACTTTTTGTTTGTTATAAATGAGGTTATAATATGTGTTACTGATTTAAGTATTTCCATTTATGCACTCCAATTTACACAACTCCAAATTTTCAATCTTGAATCTAGCAACTTTTACTGAATCTAACAGTCTTTCATCTCATTTTACTAGGTTTTTTTTCCTGACGCAATTCACTAACATTAGCAATCATGGTGATATCTGTCCTGCTCCTAACTTTAAGTAGAATGATTCAATGTGTGATCTGTAATGTATGATATTGGCAACAGAGTTAAAAGATTCCCTCATTATTATGAATGAATAACATTTTCTGGTGCTGGTGAGAGATGTGTGGTCTCCTACATAATAAACTAACATTCTACCACTGAGCCACGTCCTCAGTCCCTTAATGCATCTACAGACAAAATCTTCTTTCTCCTTTGTTTTACTGCACATAGATCAAAAGAGTAGATTCTTCCAATATCGAGCCATCCTTGCATTTCCACAATTAATACAACTTTCCACTATATATTAATAATGTGGAATTAGATGCTGCTTCCAAATACTTTGAAACTTCTACAATCGTGGCAGCAATACTTTGTCCATGAGATGTTTTATTTCTCGTTAGAGTCAACTGTGGGAATTGGGTCCTCTGAACATAGTTTATTCCACCCAAACATTTCATTGCATCCAAAGGAACATAAATATAAACTTCCCATGGGCTGTTATTACTTACAGGTTTTACTGGTAAAGAGCACACTGAATATTCTTTGAACTGTTGAAAACATATTGAAACAATATACACTTAATTCTAGTGGAAATTAAAATGGTAAAAATATTTTACTTGGCAATGTCTATAAAAATTTATCATGCCAGTAACTCTACAAATAGGAACATGCTATATAGATACTCTCACAGATGGAAAATGACAGGTGTACTTAGTTACTCAAACCTGTACATAAATGACTTAAATGTGCAACAATTGGGGATTCATTTAAGCAAATTACAATATATCACAAAGTTGACCACTAGAGTCACTAAAAACAATTAAATCTATTTGATATTCATGTGGCATAATCTTAAATACTGTATAGAATTTTAAAAATCTAATTTATGAAACTAAATTTAATATGCTAACACATATAAAACATACATAATGCATACTCACTCATGTGGCTGTAAAGGAATAGAATATTTCTCAAAGGATGCACAAGGAACACATTACTGAGAATGAGTTACCTTGAGTAAAATATACTGGGTGACTATGGAATGGGCACAGGAAAATAAACTCTATTTTTCATAATAAACCCTTTAATAAATTTTGAGTTTTGGACTTTACACATTATCAGTCATCTGTCAAGCAAAACAGAGTGTCTTACAACAGAAACCTTATTTCACATATTTTGTGGGGCAGGGATTTGGGAGAGACTTAGGGCATTTCTTGCTTGGAGTAGCTCCCTTGGCTGCAATCAATCAACTGGCCAAGGACCCAGTGATCTAAAGGTTTGACTAGGGCCAGTTCATGCACATGTCTAGCATGTGGGTGCTGGTTGTTGTTCAAAAGCTTCCGGTCTTCTCATGTGAGCTTCTTCATAGGCTTCACTGAGTGTACTCATAATATAGCCATTGACTTCCCAATGGTGAGAGTCCCGAGAGAAAATCATACAGAAACAACTGCACCTTTAATGATCTAGCCAGAAAAGTAGCACATCATTAGTGCCATATGCTCTTCTTACTGGAAGGAAGTCACTAAGTCTGAGTGATATTCAAGAGTTATTCTTCTTGCCTTTTATATAGAGGAATATCTAAGATCCATGGGTATGCTTTTAAATAGCTAACACGTTCACATTACATTTTGCAAAATATAAATAGAATTATATAGAGGTAACCCAAAAGATTCTGTAGAATCTTTTAATTGTATGAAAGATGAAATTATCCTTAATCAAAAGAATGTTGGGCCAGGTATATAGCTCATTGGTTCTGGAACCTGCTTTGAAAGTGCAAGGTCCTGAGTTCAATCCCCAGTATGGGAAAAAAAAAAGTAAAAGTATTGGGAGAATTTACTTTATAAAATGACATTTCAATCTAACATATTTGCTGACATCTAAAATCCAACCTATAGTACTGTGATGTCAGAATATTATGATTCTTTCACAATATGTAGAGTAGCAATTTAAGGAATAGATAAATGAAAACATCTTTACAAGTATCTTCCCATACTAAAACAAGACTACTTTGAATTTTTTTTTTTTGATACCAAGTTTTGAAGTTGGACACTTGTGTTTGCAAGGTAGGTGCGGTACCACTTGAGCTAAATCCCCAGCCCCCAGGACTACTCTGAAATGGATTTTGTCCAAAGTAATGTAACAATGTGTATCACTTATAAATGTTATAAAAGAAACTAAAACATCAACTCTTCAGTAATAACAAACTTTAAAGAGACCTATCCCAATAATGCTGTATATGCCAGAACTTTGTAATCACATGGAATTTATAACTATACAGTATATAAATAAGGAAAGTAAAGCACAAGAAGGCTGTGTAATTACCCAACATCATACGCAGAAAGTAAAACATGTCCTGTGTGCCTCTACATATATAATTGCCATAACTAAGTACCATATTCAGGAAAAACACAGTACTTAGTTCATTTTCTGTGACCTGGAATGTCATTCCTATATTATTTCCCTAAAAAATGATTCAAATTAATTCCAAAATGTCTTTTCTGCTGGAAGATTTTGGATGCCAGTCCTTCTATTCTATTTTTGAGAGAATTTATTTTGAGATAAAAAGTTGTTAAGAAAGGAATATCTGATATATTTTGTTAGTTTATATACATTATCATGAAATTGCTGGAATTACAAAATTAATAGAAAAGACCTGTCACATCTCATATGTTAATAACAGTTACAATTTACTGAGCTTTTTCTAAGTACCGAACTAGGTACATTGTTCATAAATAGTTCATTCAATTTGAACAACATACCATATTGACTTTAGGTACCAGTAAAGAAAAAACACTGAAAGATTTTGAAATGGATCAAAAACCTGTTCAGAGCATAGTTTTCTGGATTATCTGACTCTCTGATATTTAACCTTTAATCATCACTGAATGTTTTGAGTCAGTGAGCTGTTCATTATTAAGAGCAGTAATTCTTTCTTCCTGGGTTGGGGAGGGGTTGAGAGGCTTCATACTATACAGTTCAGGTTGTGGTGCATGTGGAGCAGGCTGGTCTCAAACTCGGGGTGATTCTCCTGCCTCAGCCTCCAAAGGGCTAGGATTACACAGACGCACCACTAAGCCCAATTAAGATTGGTAATTTTTATTTGCATACTAGCAAATACGATTGGACCCAGTAGGAGGATGTTTGGAAATTACATCATAATCCCTGAAAAAGTCACTTCTGTAGTATCTGCAAATTTGTCACGAGAGGCATATGTCTCTTATCTTTAAATAATCTTTGAATCCATCTTTAAATCAGTGGTAACATTGTATTAGCTCACTCATTAATTATGAGTTAAATAAGACTTTAACAAGTATTCATTTTATATCTAAGAGAGTCATAATTCTTTTTCAAAAAGTATCCAATGAAAGTATTATGATTATTATCCCTGAACAGAAGAGGAAACTGAAATTTTAAAAGGTTAGGTTCATTGCCCATATTAACTCTACAACAAAAGCCCTTTGCTACAATCACTGCACTGTGCTACAATTTAGACTATTGGGTTTTTACTATTATCTTAAGTGCCTTACCACCTAAAGTAGCAATGAATACAGACATATTTTTAGAAGAATTATTTTCTTTAAAAAAGAAAAAAAAAAGGTATTTGAAGAATGGCCATCACTGTTTTAAGGGAAGTAAGCCAAACAAGAGAAACAAATACTGCATATTTTCTCTCTTATGTGGAATTGGGGAGGGGGTAGACAAAGTCAGAGTAGAAGGAGGATGCTTAGGGAAGGGAATAGGCTTAAGAGAAGGACAGAGAGGAGTATATATAGAAGGTATGATCAAAGCATATTATTTTCATATATAGAAATGTCACAATGAAATCCCTTACTTTGTACAATTAGTATGTGCTGAGAAGTACAACAATAAAAATGGCAGGTCACAATGATACTGTATAATTTAATTCTAAGACTATCCTTTGTGGAACTAATTAAAAAATGAGACTTCTCACAAAAAAGATCTGAGTTTAAATTTAGTTCAAATAAGTTTATGATCTATAGGTTTAAAAATGTTTCTGAATTCTAATTACAAATAATGAAGAAAAAGGTATTTTTGCACGAGTTTATTTCCTTGATGGTTATTAGGTTCTGTGTCTTGAGGTCCTCCTTCGTGAAGCTCTCTTTGCTTCACTCTTAGGCAGGAGAGATGCGATCTAGGGCTGCGTGGCGTTTCGTGTTGTACACTGGGATACTGCACTGCATTAGAGCCCACAGGGTATGTCTCTCTTTCATGCAACAGATAATCCTGAGATGTTTATGTACATATCTACTACAAACCAAGAGCAAGACTATAGTTGCTGACACAGAATTAAAAGTATGCTTTCATATTACAAGGCATAGAGTAAGGTGGAAATGACAAAAAACCCCTGAACATTGTAAAGATGGAAAGAGGAGGGAAGGGGGAAAAAGAGAAAGATAAAATACTGTATTTTCTTTACATTAAATAATCTGACACCAATAGGAACAAATTCATAGGCATACAATATCTTGACAACAAAGCACTATTATCTTCACTTTAGTAAAAGTTCACAATCTAATTCAACAAAGAAAATGACCACTGAGGAAGGAAGATGCTCATTCTTATCTACATTTTTTAAATCATGAAAAGAAATCAAAAATAATAAATTAGTAGGACCCAAGTTACTTAACTTTCTTCATTAGTCTTAAAATCTGGCATTCAGAGACACCCATTTTAAAGGACAGAAAGATCTGACATGATTCTGTGTCATGTCACCACCTGACACACCTGCCCTCACATTTACAAATATACTCATGCTGCTGCCAGCTCTCCAGCCGCCCCAGGAGTGAGGCATTAGAACAGAACTCTCTTTGATCCTTCCTGTGTCATTTCTTCTTTTCAAATCTAAGTAGTCTAGACTGTACCCAGATTCCCAGAGGCACGTTGCATAAAAAGTCTTCTAACCTCTAACGTGTGTGTGTGTGTGTGTGTGTGTGTGTGTGTGTGTAATAGGTCCTAAGAGATAATCAGAAATATTATTTTTAATACAGAAAACCCATATGTTAACTTTTTTGCAAAAAACTTACAAATACAAAAAGCAAGATAATTGAAGTAATTTTAACTTCTATCACTCAACTGAAAATGCTAAATGTTTCTTGATATATCAATTAGCTTTGTAATCCCTGGTTCAGTATATTTCTACTATATTCAAAGATAACTGCTTACACTTATTTTTGGTTTAATGTTTTTAGAGGCCAACTATACACAGTACAGCTTTGGGGAAAGCTTTAAAACATAATTCTGAAAACTGATTTATTACACAATGTTCTGCATCAAAACAATAATTTAAAACATCCCCAAGATGCAGACCTGCATGAAAACATAAACATGTAGCATTTAGGCAGTTCTCTCAAAATTTAATTGAAAACAAAATAAAAATATGATTTAATTTGTACTACAAGTTAAATATAGAAATAGAAGCTTATATAGCTGGTACAGAAGTCAGAAATTGTTAAGAGTGAAAATCAGTGATTATAAAACCTGGTTAGTAATTCTATGATACAAATAAGAACTATATCACTCGAGAAGACATTGAGCTAAATGTTCCACAATTATGGGAAGCAAAACTCCACTTCATTACTGATGACTTTAAGTACGTGATTAAGAAAGAAAATCCGTAGTAGAATGCATTGTCATTTCTACTAACCAAAAATAAATTAGCAAGAATGCTTTTTTGGCAAGAACATATGCAAAATGAAATAGGGATAATTTCTATGATTTTTTATCATAGCAAAGACAGAAAATAGTATTCTATTCTATAATATTTGCTTATAAAGAAAATTTTACTATATTTAGAAAGATGGCATTTAAATAAAAATGTTCATTCTTTATTATTAAACATCATAAACTCACAGCTGGGCTAGGGATGAAGCTCGTGGTACCCTGCCTCAAAAGCACAAGGTCCTGGGTTCGATCCCCAGTACTGAGAAAACAAAAAAACCAAAAAGCCCACAGTCTCAATATGGTAAGGATGCCAAGGGAGAAAAAAATAGTTGATTCCAGGGCTGGGGATTTAGCTCAGTGGTTCCGGCGCCTGTCTCGCAAGTGCAAGGGCCAGGGTTGATCCCCGGTAACCACAAACTATACTGGGTGTGGAGACTCACGCCCAGGAGCAACCAGGACCACATACCACAGTGCCGGGCGTGGTGGCTCACGCCTGTAATCCCAGCACTCAGGAGGCAGAGGCAGGAGGATTGCTGTGATGTGAGCTGGAGGCTGAGCTCAGGGCCAGCCTGAACTACAAAGCGAGACCCTGTCTCAAAAAAATTTTTAAAAAGAATTGATTCCAGTCATTATCTGCTCATATTACAGTGAATAAAGCACTGTTAGTTCTTCCCAGTCGAGGCAGACGAGGAGCAGTTCAGAGCATGTAAAACTGCTCTAAATCTCTCAATATGTAGAGATACCAAATTCCTAAGTCTGGGAGAACAGTCTACAGTAAGGAGAATGAGCTACTATGATCAGGTAAAACACTAAGGTTCTAACTCGGCTCCCCTGGTTACCTACCATGGTATTTTATTTCCCTTATACCATTAGAATCTTTGTCATTAAAATGATGACTGCCTCTTCTTGTGGGCCTCAAACTATTGGGAAGCTCTAATGATTAAGAGAGTTTACGGGAATATAAAGGATAGCAAGAGGTAACAAGTGAAGTTGATCTGAATTAAGAAAACATGTATCAGTGTATTCAGTGCACAGAGATTAACTTTTTGGAAAGTTTTAGGCATGACTGTATCGGACCAAAATCAACTATTATGATAGGGATATATAATGACTACATAAGAACTACACTGGTGGAGTATGCAGCTCCAAACTCTCTTAAAAGAAATATCAAGAAGAGCTGAGTAGGGTGGCCCAAGCCCTTAAGCCCTGCACTCAATGAAGCTGAGGTAGAGGGATGGCATCAAAGCTTGGGCATTTTAGCAAGAACACATCTTAAACATTTTTTATGAAAGGTTGGGATGTTGCTCATTGTGAAGGGCCTAAGATCAATCACCAGTGCGGGTAGTGGGGGAAGAGGAAGGAAGCACTTATGAAGTAGACCAAATATATTTTTTATGGGGAGAGAAAAAAGAAGTTATAATGGCCAGCAACTTCCAAGTATGATCAAAGACATGAATCTACATATTCAGGAAGCTCAATGAACTGCAAACACAACAATAAACAAAAAGCTACCACACCAAAAGACACAGTGAAATCATCAGAAGATAATGCTTCTAGAAAATATGAAAAAAGCAACCTGACTGAGGATGTAGATCAGGGGCACTGTGCCTGCCTGGCAAGCATAAGGTCCTGAGTTTGATCCCTGCTACCAAAAAAGAGAAATCACAAAAAGGGTCCTTAATAGGACTGAGAGGTGATTCTCATCAGAAGCTATGGAGACCAAAACACAGAAGATTAACAACCTTAATGTAATGAAAGCAAAGGATTATTAACGGAATTCTGGAGAAACTATAGGAGAAATTAAGACTTGTCAAAATAAACAAAAGATAAAGACTTCTGTCAAGGGCAGATCTGTCCCACCTGAAATACTAGAATCCTTCAGGCTGAAACAAAGACATTCAGTAGTAATCGAAGCTGCATGAGGAAATAATCTGGTTTGGTTGACTACATAGATGAATATAAATGACAATATAAGTGAACTTTTGGTTTATAATTTTTTAATACAAATTGCACTCTGCTTTCCTGGGTCTGCTTGTCTTTTTTTTTAATCTCATGGCATCTTGTACTCAGTTCTCCTATGCTGAGACCTAGTTTTTTAGAGTAATTTCGTATGTAACTGTTGTATACAGAAATCGGAACTCTAACCAGGTAGTTGAGCCAATGAGTCCCCTGCAGACACCTAATCTGATCTTCCTGGTGTATGTAAAGAAAAGATGTTCTACTGCTGCCTGAAGGACGACCCAAGGAGTACCCAAGTACAACCACATGAAGAGGTCACAAGATCAAAGCTGTCTAAAGGCCAGGGCAAGAGAGATGCCTGTGAGGAAATCAAAGCTGCTGACACTGTCATCTTAGTGTCATTCTCATCCTCCAGAATGGTCAGGAAATAAATCTGTGGGGTTTTCAATCTCTATTGTTTAAGCCACCTACTCTCTGTTACATAAAACTACAATAGCTTGGCAAACCAATACAGAACTTACTTATATTATTTACTTCTTTAAACATATGCTATTATTTAGACAAAACAATACGATTAGTTAACAGTGGCAATAATAATAGGGTAAACTAAACAGGTATGTATCAGAAAATACCTTTGTACTATTTCTCTTGTTAAAAATTATTTTACAGGGGCTGGGGATTTAGCTCAGTGGTTCCGGCACCTGTCTTGCAAGTACAAGGACCCAGGTTCGATCCCCCAGTAACCATATACAATACTGGGTGTGGAGACTCACACCCAGCAGCAATCAGCACTACACACCACAGTGCCGGGCGTGGTGGCTCACGCCTGTAATCCCAGCACTCAGGAGGCAGAGGCAGGAGGATTGCTGTGATGTGAGTTGGAGGCTGAGCTCAGGGCCAGCCTGAACTACAAAGCGAGACCTTGACTCAAAAAAAAAGAAAAATTATTTTACAATTTCTTAACTCTTTGGTAATCAAGTTTTGTAGATCATGTTAGATATTAAGACATATAAACAACACTGAAAACAAATTTAATAAAAATTAACAATAATGCAACTCTTTTTTGTTCCATAAGACATTTACCTCGTGTTTCCTTTCCATTAATACTTTTCTCTGAATGAACGAGGTCCTTTTTTTTTAATATGTGGTAAAAACATAAGAAAAGTAAAAGCACACTGGATGTCAACCTAGTTAAACTATTTTTTTTTTTATCACCGATATAGTTTAAAGGACAGAGGCAAAAGAAATCAGTGGTGTCGAAATTGGGTTCCAAGTTAGTTAAAGTTTTAGTACAGGAACTGAGAGAGTTCTCTTCAATTTGGTTGCTCTTTTTTGACATTGCTTTTCCTTGAGTTTAAAGCTGTCTTATTACATAAAAATGGACCATTTGTTTTATGAGTTTCTTGTAGTCTCTTTAAATATCATCAAACACTTGTAGAGAAGTGGCATGTAAATATTTATTTTAACTTTTCCCCCACCCTATCCTCACTATACAGAGAATGAGAAAGATGTCCCTTTGGTTCACAATTTTGATAGTACTTTACTTCAGGGAACAGCCATTTTTAAAGAGACTATTGTCTATTTCTGTCAAATTAAAAAAAAATCACATCAAGTTCTTCTACACATTTTGAAGAAAGTGACAACAAATTATTATGAAAGTATCAATATCATAAGTAAGCAATCAAATTCCTTTTCAGCAGTGTCATACACAATGTTTACAGGGTGTTTACCAGACAACATGTTTTTAATTTTCATCAGCAAGACAGAATGGGATTTGCCAAAATCTGTATCTGTAATATCTGTCAAACACATAGAAGGAAAAAAAAGGGAAATAAAGCTTTTATAAATGAAGGGGAGAAAGGACGAAGGGGGAGAGGGGTCTGGGGGAAAAAAGAAGTACCAAGATATATAATGTACAGGTCCAAACTCCCTATGAGGAATGTGATTGACACATATATCTAAAATATATCAAGAAAATTAATTTATAAAACAAAAATAGATACGTAAGTCTAGAATTTATTCAGAAATAAAACAATGTTGTATGTTTATGTAGCCTGTGATTTCACTGACGTCTTTAATCTCATCTGATAAATCAAAAGACATAAGGGCTGTGCCAACATACTCCAGTTGACTTGATTTACCACCTTATTTGATGTACATTATATTACCAGGAAGATCTGAAAGAATAAGCTCTATACTGTAAAGGGCCAACACATTCAATATCAGGAACTTCCTCTGGTTCTCTCTTAGGGGATTAGAGCTGTAGTGTTTTCCCTGTTTATAGAGCAATCCAGGCAGTAAATGATGCTGTGTGATCATTTGGGCAGTGGGCCTAAGCTAATCAGAAGTCACTATTTTCAGTGAACAGTATTTTCTTTTTTCAAAAGACCAAATACTGAGAAATATTTGCCTATTATTCCCGTATCTGCGTTGATGTCTACCAAGTCCAGCCCCTATTCCTTACATGCATATAGATTGTGCAACCCTGTTTTGGTTATGTACCTCCAAATCCAGTTGTGTGTGTCCTACTGGGAAAACATGACAGTCATTTGCCTTCTCTGGTCCATGTTGGGAATGTATGGATTACAGTCATGTTGATATTATAATCACTCTCATATTTATTATTTGAACTTAGCATGGCTACCATATTCAAAATGTAAAAAATTAGATTAGCTACATTTCAATATACATGCACTATTATTTGACAGACTTTTTATACTCATAATTGACATTAAGTTTCATATTACATAAATTTTCTCCTGCTGCCTAAACAATATACTACAAACTCAGTAGCTTAAACAATACAACTGTATTATCTTCTACAGATAAGAAGGGACTAATGATCCCCAGTTTCATTATTATTTGTTTATTTATTTTGGTTTTTTGAGATAGGCTCTCACAATGTGGCCCAGGCTGGCCTCAAACTCATAGCAATCCTTCTTTCTCAGCCTGTCGGGATTACAGGCCTGTGCCACGTGCCCAGCTGATATCCTCAAATTCTTCCTGTCCTCAACTCTAGTGCCTTCTTTTTCGAAAGGTAGCACAATTTTAAAAAGCATTCATCCACCTAGTTTAATACTTAACAACTTCTCCCTGAATTAAACTTCATACTCTTTATTTACTTATGAAAACTTCTAAAAAGTTGAATAAATAGCCTATAGCTTCCCACTCAGTAAAGTAAAAAGCCTTGAACTCTGACCCACTTCCGATGGAGTCCCATGCTCCCAAAGGCAACTCATGCTCCCAACCTGTTATGCTGTCTCACTGATGACAAAGTTAAAGTTCAAATATCTCTTTTAGACTCTGCCTTAACTCTTTGGGGTATGTACGTATTTTAGGTTTTTTGAACTACAGTAACAAAATACCACAGACTAGATGATTGGATGGCTGAAACACCAGGAATTTATTTCTCATAGTACCGGAGGCCAGAAAGATCAAGATCAAGGAACTGGCAGATTTTTAATTCATTGTGTCCTCAAAGAGTGAAGAGTGACAGAACAAGGAGTCTGGGTATTTCTTGCAAAGTGCTACATTATTTAAGTTTAGTCATATCCCAGGAGGTGCCAGCTCCATGTACTATCCACACTGAGAGGGCTTCAAAATATGAATTTTAGGGAGATACAAACATTTAGTCCAAACTATACTCAGAAGTGGAACTGCTGGACTTCATGGTAAATTCCAGGTTTAATTCAAGGATCCATCGCTCTGTTTTTTGCAGCAGCCATGCTGTATACATTCCCACCCACAGTGCACAGGGTTCCAACTTCTCAACATCTTTACCTACAAACATTATTTTCTGTTCTTCATTTGTTTGTTTGAGTAGTAGATTTGGGTGTGCGGTTGGCAGCGCAGCTTTTAAGAGAATTAAATCTTACCTAGATCATAATGTGGAAACTAGAGAAAGGGAACAGAGTTGCTCTGCTTTCAAAAGTCAGAAGCTACCATGATCCTGGACTCCTTTGATGCAGCCCTTCTGAGGGGCTTCAGAAGAACCACCTCAGAAAGCAAGGTGACTTTATGCAGACTTACGTGTATGTGGGGATGTGGGAGGGGCTAGGATTAGGGAGGGAAAAAGAAGCCCTTCGTGGCTATCTCTCTCCATATCTCTAGTTCAAATTTTAAAAACTTCCTAAAATCTAGGACATGCAATGAAAGTCCCTTGAGAAAAGCAAATTTTGAGATTTCAAAACTGAAATGAACATCGTGTGGGAGGTACATTTGGAGTGGCATACAGAATCTGCCTTTAAGTTCTCATAAACTGGAAAAATCACATGTGAGTAATAAAATATTTTTTCTGGTTCCTGTAAATTTGCTTATCTTTGGGGATGGGAAGGACTGCTTCTATAACATGCTATCATTCTACTTAACAATTTAGAGCTTTCTCTCCTCTCTCTGTCTCTCTCACTCTCTCTCTCCTCCCTCTCATATCTCCAAATACATTTTCATAACCCTGATGGCTTCAAGGATACGGATTAGTGCATTATTATCTTATGTCTTTTCATCTAACACTAGTTAACAGAAGTATAATAAATGAGGAACAGTAAGACAAAGAGAAGAGGAAATGTTGGAATACAGGTTAAAGAGTGGAAAACTTCAAAGATTCACAACACAAACAGGGAGCTTTTAAGTGGGCAATGTTTCTCGTCCCCAGCAGGTCTGTAATGTAGCACATGCTTTCCATGCACCTATGACTGTGGCTTGGACTGCAGAGCTCTGTGTGAGGCATAAGAGTAACTGCTAGTCTGGGACGCCAAACAGGATTTAAATCACAAATGTGCATCATTAACAAATTAAAATATTAGATGTGCGACTCAAAACTTCAAATTCCTTTTCTTAACATGCTACAGAGAAGAACAAATAAGCCATTATGAGACCATATTTTTATAATACATATGAAGTACTGTGAAATGTGCAGAAGAAAAACAGCAGACAATGGTGGTTTCATTAACAAGACCAACATCAGATAGCAAATGGGGTGGGTTAGTGATGACCACACAATTAACAAAAAAGAAAACAGAGATTGGTAAAGATGCCTGAGATCTCTCTCCCTCTCTCCAAATGTGCACATGGAAAATGCCACATGAGGATATCAGAGGAAGACAAACATCGACAAGCCCAGGTGAAAGGGCTTACAGGAAAATAACACTGACATCACCCTGATCCTGAAACTGTTACCAGAAGAACTGTGAGCAAGTATATTTCTGTTGTTTAATGCACCCAGACTGTGGTATTTTGTCATGGCTGCCACAGTAACTTAGTATAGTATCTGAAGAAAATGTAAATTGAGGGTTGGGGATTTAGCTCAGGGGTTCCAGTGCCTGCCTTGCAAGCACAAGGTCCTGAGTTCGATTCTGGTAACCACATACAACAATGCTGGGCATGGTGACTCAGTCTCAAAAAAAGAAAGAAACACCTAGCAGACTAATTACAGAAGCCCCTTGCTGGATAGGAAGGTAGTTCAGCGTCAGTACACTTGTCTACCATGCACAGGCCATGGCTTCATCCCCAGTAATGCCAGAAGAAAAACAAAAACAAAAACACCTTATACTAAGAAATTTGGTACAGTGAAAGACATAAGCTAAGTTCACTCACAAATGATACTTTCAGCTTATAAAATGAAAATAAAGATTATCAATAAAATATGCTGGATTCTATAACTCAGTAACATGTAAAACTTTTAAAATAATAGTGAACAGATGTGAGTAAATCAGAAAAAGGTAAATGAACAATTGCTATGTTAAAAAATATTAAGATTTCAAATAATCAAAGAAGTAGAAATTACAATGATTTTTGTTTATTAGATTGGCAATGACTATTAAATTCCCAATCCAAAATGACCAAAAACTACTCTAGGGCAATCAAATACAGAACGAGAACAATTATACAAAATTATCAGCAGCTTAGAATCATTTTGAATCTTTTTAATTACTGAAATCATTAACCAACCTGAGCCACTTTCATTGAATTCTGGGTAGAGCCACCAGCATGATATTCAACTTCGAATTTTTTCACAAGTTCATCAAACCTGTAAGGAAATCATAGTAGAAGAGTTAGCATGGCAGTTGTCACAATGTAAATTTGTTAGAAGTATATTAACATATTTACTAGAATTTTCAATTATATAGTTTTGTTGAATAAACAAAATACTTTATGACATTTTAGATTTTCATATAAAATTTCTATAATTGTGCAACTGTAAGAATTTAAAATATATAGTTTAGCTGTAATTAACCTTTACACGCAACCGAAAGTAAAAGTAAAGTTCACGAGTTGCCAAATGAAGGTCACATATGACAAATAGGTAAATCAAAACTACTGGTCTCAAAATTAATTATTAACTGTAGACATACAGATAAATCAGTCTTTTTTTTTCTTATTCCACACACCTAAGAGAGTGTTCCATAGAAATCAAAATTTTATTTATTAATGAAACTCCAAGAATCAGTTCAAGAGACAGAAATGATGAGCTTATACTTGAAGATGGATAGGAAAACATGTTCACTTCCTCCACCTTTTATATAAGACAATGAACAATGACTCATCTTTCTGCCTCTACTTTTGCGCATTAAGGACACTATATACTCTGTAGTATGTTGGTGGAGTTGCATTATAGGTGGTCTTTGGTGACTAGAGTCTTCCATTGAATGGACTGTGTTCAAGGTTTGATACATTAAGTAGCATACACCGGTAGGTTATTCCTTTCATGGTGAAATAGTTTTGTATTATATGGATACACCATACCTGTTAATCCATTCATCTGTCAAAGACTACTGTGGTGCTTCCCACCTTTTTTCCTACTGTGAAAAATGCTGCCATAAGTGTTCATGTAAATGTTCTTGTAGATACTCAAAGTTTTTTCCTTGGTTATATATGTGCTAAAGTTGCTAAGTCAAATGATAAATTCTTCTTTGTTTGTTTGCTTTTCTGAAACAAGGTCTCACTATAGATGGTGCAAACTGGCCTTGAATTCACTAAGCTGCACAGGCTGGCCTCAAACTCAGGCCTGCCTCAGCCTCCTGAGTGCTGGCATGAAAGCCTGCATCACCATTCCCGTGTGTTTGACCTGAGGAACTTGACTACATACTTCTCACCCAAAGAAAATACAGAGAAAGTTCACTCTCTAATTCTATTTAAAAAAATAACTACTTCTCTAATTAGCTTTACAGCCACTGACATTTTTTTAAAAAATCAGTATTAGCTGGATGGACAGCCAATGCAGTAAGTGTTCATGGATAAAAACTGAGAGAAAAACTAGAAAGCTACACTACCAAGAAAATACAAAGAAAGCAGAAAAATATACAAAATATGACAAAAATTAAAAAGCATAGAGAATTGATCAGGTGCCTCAAGATCCATTGAATAATTATAGGAAGAGAGAACAGAGAGAATAAATGACAAGAGGCACTAGAAAGAAGTAAGTCTCTAAATTAGGAAAAACACAATCCTCAGATTTCTCCAAACTCAGAACAGTTTCATTAGAGAGTAGGGATTAGGGTACGTAATTGGACACATGTTGTTTCACATACGGAGAGCAAACCAAATGCACCTACAGTGAAAACTAACAGAGTACCTACAAAGCAGTAAGAAGTGGCCTAGGGCCGGGGATTTAGCTCAATGGTTCCGGCGCCTGTCTTGCAAAGGCCCGGGTTCGATCCCCGATAACCATATACAATACTGGGTGTGGAGACTCACGCCCAGCAGCAACCAGTACCACACAACATAGTGCCAGGCGTGGTAGCTCACGCCTGTAATCCCAGCACTCGGGAGGCAGAGGTAGGAGGATTGCTGTGATATGAGTTGGAGGCTGAGCTCAGGACCAGCCTGAACTACAAAGCGAGACCCTGTCTCAAAATACCTAAAAAAAAAAAAAAAGAAGTGGCCTGATGATTTCTTTAAAAACATAAACAAAAATGTAAGTGAGCCATGTATTTTACGTTAGGAGAACAAACTATTTTGAAACCATAATTCAGTGCTTACACAAATCATTAATTATCTGCTTCCAATTGACAAACAATACAATAAAATTGATTACATTTAAGTGTAAAACTTTTTATATAAAAGCAAAGGCAAACAAAGACTTTAAGTATAATAAGAGAGAAAGCAGAATTCAATATAAAAGGGTTATCTTTGCCAAAAGTAAAATAATCATACAAAAGAGAAATTAAAATATTAAAGCACAGATAAATAGGCAAATGAATAATTAATCAAATGAAGAACTGATATTTTGAAAGCAACGAATTCCTTTTATTAGTAATCACATGCATACAGACTTCTGTATAATAAATTAGCTGAAGCTATAAATATTAATATAACAAATTAGTTGAGTATATAAATTTTACACAGCATTAATAGGGATGTGAAGAAGCTAACAATCATATATTATTAATGACAGAACATTTGTATTTGGCAGTCACAGAAATGTATGTGCTTTGTTATTATAAAATTCTACTTGGACAGCTCAATCCCAGGGAAGATAATCAAGATCACCAAAAAAAAAAAAAAAACCCTATCCAAATCCTGTTTATCCTACCATAACATTTAATAAAGTAAGACTAAAAAAAAAAGGTACACCTTATATTTACTGCTCAACAAGGTCATAGGTAAATAAAAAATCATCCAACATGTATTTGTTTTGAGAGTGTAAAGGAGAATTTCCAGTCTCATCACATATCACAAAATGTTTCATGAACAACTGATGATTCCTAGATAAATGCAATAGCTATTTATAGATCTTTACTCTCAATAAAAAAAGTCCAGTAAGAAAGGTAGGGACTCTTTCTAAAACTAATGATTAATGTGGTAGGTGAAGCTATGACTAAATACTGACCTTCAGGTCCTGATTTATCATACCATGCCGCACTGACTTTAAGAAGGTATCAAATAAAATGATCCAAGATGGAGATTTAAAGTCTGCTAAAAGAGAGATAGCAAGGACTTCTGATAAAAATAAAACACTGATGGATCATCAGTATGGTAGTAGCAGCAGCAAAGAGCTAATTGAGGAACAGCTGGGCAGTGACTAAATGACCAAAGTAAACACAGGCCGGCTAACATAATCCATCACTTAGAATAAAAGCCTTTTGGCATTGAAATCAAGGCGTAAGGATTAATGGAAATAAATGCAGGATGCTGTATTACAGACAGATTCACCTTTTCAAAAGCAATTATTACACTGACTATAACGTGACAGACAGGTTATGGGAAGGTCAGAGAATGAAGTATTTAATAGAACAACATTTTGATGGTATCATTTTTAAAAAGTAACTTGTGTTGGCTGTCATTAAAATATACTGGTTGTTTCTTTAAGATTTCCAAACAGTTTTTAACTTCACAAATGTAGAATAAAACAATCAATCAATAATTTTTTCAAAGCATTTTAAGGAGTCGGACAATAGAAATACAACCACAAAATAAAACCTTATATTCAATATGATGTCATCCACTTAGAAAAGTCAGCACTCAACAAAAGGAACATCCAGCAGACAAAAACATGAACAATCAGGTGTGTCGGGAGATGCTCAGTTAACTATACATGTTCTCTGTGCCTTTGAAACCCAGAGACTCTTCATGCCACCGACTATGATCCGTGAATAAGGCTCTGCATGAGAATGTAAGTCTTACCCTTTATAATATGGAAATAAATATGGCTTAGCGCAGTTTATCAGGTTAAAGAAAAAAATTTTTAATGTGGGGCACTTTGAGTTATTAATCTTCATCCAGTTTTCAGTGGAGGAACAACTCTCCAGAATACCTCTTTTTAAACCCTAAAGTAACCAGCCAATCAAGTACATTGGCAAGACAAATTATAGTCATAGAAATGTGAGAAAGTGAGGAGGAAATTTTAGAAATAGAAGCGTTTCCTTTTCTGACATTCCCCAAAACCC
>PVIR01003530.1:0-87909 GCA_004026965.1 Petromus typicus
ATTTAAACATCTAAACTTTCTTTTCTATTTTCAGGTTGTCCCCATTTATTACCGGTGAGTTAATACAGCATGACCTCTTCCTCAGGCATATGGAGGGAGGCGCCCACAGCCCTCCGAGAGCTTAGATTAGTGCTTTGAAAGATTTACACTTTTCTGTTGAAAGATGAAAATTATCAGGCTGAGTAAAACACATAAAATCCAGCTAGATTCAACTCACCAGAAATATCAGAAATAATAAGACCTGAAAAGATGAAATCAACCCAGAATAAACATCATTAGTCATTGAGCACTCTCTCTTAAAAGTTGAAAGACAAATCTCCAACAGGAAGAATAACCTAATTTTTAAATACACATTAAATGGACAGTGAAAATTTTAAAACAGCAATAAAAAGTTTTCAAATTATAAGAGATAGTTTTAGGCATTAGACTGACAAAGAACAAGTAGGTGGTTAACAGTGTTGGCAATGTGGGAAGTGGCCCCAAATGAAGAAGCCCTTGCAGAGCCTGCTGCTGATGGCCCCCTACCCGTCTGTGTTGTTGTGGGGCTAGGGAAAAGCTCGTGATATGATTCAAAAATCGATATCTTTTTCTTCTTTACATGCATATTTTTAAAGGTAAAGATGTCCCCAAAAGAGATTTATCCCAAAGGAAAATAATGGGCAAAGTGGGCAAAATGCCTGTTGTTATTCATTTATTTATTATTTACTTATTTATTTTTGTGCTGGGGATTGAACCTAAAACTTTTCACATGCTAGACAAGCACTCCACCACTGAGCTCCATTCCCACCTCTTCCTTTTATTTTTAAATAATAAAAAATGGGGACAATCTAAACATCTGCCAACAAGGAATTTGGTTAAATTTAGATAATGATAAATCTGTATGACTAAATGCTGTACAAGCATTTAAATGATTCCATAGATTCATGCTTATTGGCATGGAAAGTTATCTATTAATATTGTTAAATAAAATTTCCAGTTATAAACTGGCATGTAAAACATATATATATATACATACATATACATATATATGAATATACATGCACATACATATATATAGTATGTATATATATATGTATAACTATACATATATATTTAAGCATAGAATGATATAGAAAGTATACTGTGGTTTATCTGGAATGATAAAATTCAAAATTCTAAAAATGGTTACTATTTTGATAATTGTTAAAACTCTCTTAGCGATTGCTTTATTTTTTCCTATTGCCCAATTACCACTTTAATTCCTAAAAAAAATTCACATAGCACAAAAATATTAAAAGGATATAGTGAAGCCTCTCCCACCCCTGTCCCCTCTCTGCCCAATTTTACCCTGAGGAGCTGCTGTTATTAGTTCTTCTGTAACTTTTCAGAATTTTATGAAAAATAAGAAAATTTGAATATATATTATTCCTTTCCCCCCTTGTGAACAAAACATAATATGTTTTTTCACTTTATTGTATTCTTTTTAACCAAACAATATACCTTGAAAATTTTTCATATGAGTATGTATATTTCTTTCTTCATTGCTATGCTGAATTCCATCTGGATATGTCTTTATTTGCTTGCTTATTTGTTTATTTTTAGATCAGTTACTCTTAAAATCAGAACAAATAAAAGTATATGTTGGGAACAAATGCCGGCTGTCTCAAGATAGTGTGATCATTTTTAGTTTACATAAACATAAATTAACAAAGCCAATTCTACAAGAGTGCAAACAGACCAACAGTCATATTTAGTGTTTCTCCCCAGAGACTGGAAGAGGGTAATAGCTGCTGAAGAGGTGACCTGTCCACCGCGTTCAGTACTGACACCAGCCTTTGCCCTCCACACCTTTTTCCGGTCACACCACACCTGCGACTTCCTTCTTTATACATGATCTTGGGTTATTGCAGCCAGTTCCATGAATTTAATCACTGTCCACAACAACAGGAGCAAGGAAGTGACAACCATCCGAGCAGCAGCTTAGTGCTCTAAGGATCAATAAACTAGTTAAACTAACCATAGGAGCTGAGGGGTTTAGCTCAGTGGTTCTGGCACCTGCTTTGAAAGTGCAAGACAAGCACTCCACTACCTGAGTTCAATCCCCAATCCCCCCCAAATAAACAAACAAAACAAAAAACCCCAAAACTAAAATTAAACTAACCATAGTAGAAAGAGGGGCTTCTACTGATGCAAGGGCATCTTGTGGCCATAACGTGCAGGCCTTCCTAGCTTTTTCTCTCTTACATCCATGGTGGGGCATCTAGATCTGGATGATCTGGAAAGAGGCAGCATGGCTGGTGCCGCACCTTAACAATGTCTAGGGAGTGAGGCTGTGTGCCACACGGTGCTCCCAGAAGGATAGGTTCTCTAGTGAAAGAACTGTGGGCGCCTCTGCTCTGAGGTGTGTGTCCCTCTTTAGCTCTATGGGTGCGCTGGTGCAAAGAGGATGAATTAGGGAGGTTTCTGATGCTGCTGGCTCAGGACAGAGGCTGGGGTAAGTTGGTGAGACACTTCCAGTTCAGCCTGCAGGCTTTGTGGTGGTTAGGACATCTAGGACACCATGGTTCTGAGGAAATCCTTAAATACTCCTTCCACTGTGGTTTTGAAGACTCATCTTTGCTCATCCTGAATTCCCTCCAACTTTTCCATGGACCCTCAGTCCGATCTCACCCACCAGCCATCTCTGACTATGAGACACACTTCTCACTGCTGGCTCCCAGGTCCTGACTTCACACCCTTAGGTGGGAGTCGAGCTGGACATCTGTACGCCTCACAGTAAGGTCTTCCCAGACTTTCTGTCAACCCCACATCATTCAGGAATGCCAGTGGCGGGTGGGGGGCATTCACAACTCTAACAGTGTCATTGATTCTAACTCCTAGGAAGGGGAGAGTGAAGGGAAGTCCCCGAACCCCCAAACTCTGAGATCCAGGACCTTGACAGGAGGAGCCACACTCTACGGCACAGCTTTTAGACACTCATCAGTCACAGCACTCTACAGGGTAGCTATTTTTCAGTGAGTTTTTCTTTTAAATTTTATCTTCAAGAACATTATACAGGAAAAGTGACTTTATTGGTGTTCTGCCATATCTATATCTGTATCTAGATCTAGATCTATTTTTTACAGTGCTGGGCATCAAGTCCAGGGCTTCACACATGATCGGCAAGCTCTCTACCACTGAGCTACATCTCTAACCCACACTGTATGAATTTTAACACGTGGATGGGTCACGTGGCCACCACCATAATTAGGATGCTAAGCAGGTTGCCCAGGGTGTCCCTGTGGAATGCCCCTCGAAGGTCCCTCATCTGCCTCTGTGGCCGCCCCTGCCAGCTTCTCTGAGCCCCGACACCCTCTGATTATTCCCCAGCATTTCAGCTTTGCCTCTTTGAGAGTGTCACATACATGGAAACATACTGTACCTACCCTTTCTTTCACTCAGTATCCTGCCTTTGAGATGCATCCAAGTTATCACGTCCCTGAAGAGCATTAAACAAAGGCTTTACGTAAGTGATTTAAATTGGAATTGTAAAGAAACTTTGGCTGAGCAGTTGATACATTAGATAGCAGATATTGGAACTTATCGAACCTAAAGTCCAGATACAAATTATGTAAAACCAATGGTGGGGGGGAAGATCTAAAAATGCCGCAGAGCTGGATCTTTTTCCTCCCATTTTTTCAAGTCCGCATTTGCTTTCCCGCGATGCCCCCATTCATTTGCAATTTAAATTGAAATCACAGCTTTTTAAACCACTCAGACTTTGTAATGTCAGCCAGTCCCTCCCAAGCTGTTGATGGACTGTGACACCCAAAGATGATAGAATAATACAATGACATCACATTAAGAGAGGTCTTTGTGAGTAGGTCAGCCTCTCCCCCGCGGGGGGATGTGTCCGACCAGAGAGGCTAAAAACAAATAATGAGGTTGTTCACGGGGTGACTTCAAATGCCACCTAATCACTTCATTAGAAAATAATTACCTTTCCTTTTCCGCCGCATTCAAGTCCCCCAGTTACATCACAGAGAGTCTTGCTTGGGTGCTAGAATGTTCTTCACACCTCCTTAATTGTCACTCATCCCCCTCCTCAGCAGAGAAAAGGGCTGCATCAAGCCGACCGTGGCGCATGCACCGGGGTCAGGCTAGAACGAACTGCATTGCTGAGTTATAACCACCTTTTTTTTGTTGCGTTTTACTTATTTGTGTTTTTTTCATAAGATGAGGAATCTCATTTAGGATGGTGAGATAAAGTTTCATTTTTAAATAAGTGCGTGTGAGTGAAAGTCATGAGTGGACTTTAATATGATGTAAAGTAAATGAAGATATCTGCAGAAATGTCTAAACGCTAATTGTGAAGATGGCACCAAAACGGCTGATGGATGGTACAAATGCCTCACGACGGATGATTGATTGATTGATTATAGTGGGGACTGATGCCAGGGCCTTCACACTGTGCTACCCCACCAGTTGTGCAACCCACCCCTGCCCTTGAAGCTTTTTGACAAGGACTGGATAAATTGCCTGGGCTGTACTCCAACTTGCAATCCTCCTGTCTCAGCCTCCCCAGGAGCTGGGATTACAGATGAGCATTGGCAGCCTGGTGATTTCAGAAAGAACAGTGATAGCCCCGCAACTGGGGCAGCTCATAGGTTGCCCCAAGGTCAAAACAAAGCCTTGGAATTGTCCCAGCTCATCCACTCATAGTTTGTACTTCAGGATCTCAACATGAATCCTCAAACCAGTCCCACTGCATTTCCCCCTGCATCAAAGCTCTGTTCGGCTTTAAAGAAAGCTGATTCACTTCTGAGGCAGCCTTGATGGGCACTTGTGTTGCTGGGAGATCGTTGCGCTCTCTGCTCACTACACCCTCCTCTCCTGGTTTCTTCACCCCTACTCCTCGACCCCAAGCGTCCTGTTTTTCAGTGAGTGGCCAGGCTGGTCAAGGCTGGACAGAAAGTCATCTCAGCTGGTGTTTCTGGACCAGCCCGGCTCGTCTGTCAGCCTCTCTGGTGGCAAAATCTCCCTCTCTAGCTTGGACTCAGCGTCCACCTTCTGGGCAGGCAGAGCGTCTCCGTGACCGAACCTCTGAGCGCTTCTACCCCACTCAGCCAGCTGATGCCAAGAAAAGAGCAGCCGATGGAACAGCCCTGAGCTGCTCCGAGAACAACACTGAGAGTTTCCAGCGGCGACCCGGCTTCACAGAGCTTCTGTCTCATGAGAAGCCAGCTGGACGGAGCCAGCTTCACACTCCACATCCTACAGGGATCCCGTGGGGACCCAGGACGAGCCACCACGAAGGCCTGTGGAGTGTCAGCTCCTCTGCCGGCGCTCAGTTCTATAACCAAACCGGCTCTTCCAATCTCGAATCATCCTGGCCCCCAACCCTTCTTCCCACTTGATGAGCTGATAAGACCTTGGCTTCCCCTACACGGACAGTCCACTGGTGACAGTGAATGTCTCCTGTCTTACAAGCACCATGGCCACCAGCTTACCAGTGATCACAGATGTTTCAAATGCAGTCTGGGAAGGGGGCCCACAGCAGTAACAACAAAATCTAACACTTTCTGTTATGCTGAATCATTACAGCAACACATGAGGTAGGAGCACTCAATGCCTCGTGTTGTATAGAAGAAATCAAAGCTCAAAAAGATGAAGCAACTTATCCTACAGCGAATAAGTGACAGAAGATGGACTAGAAGGCAGTAGTGTCGATTGCTAAGGGCATAAAAGGGCAGGAGCCAGGTGAGACAGCCTATAAAAGGTGTGCATCGGTACGACACAATTTCAGAGAGAGTTTGCAGTATTTAAAAAAAAGAGCAGGTAAAAGAACTAGCAAAACAGGCATTGTAGAAACATCAGTTTGGATTGATTCGGCAGTCATTCACTCTGAGGGGATGAACACCTTCTATGTTGGGACTTCTGTAACTGGGGACAAGTCCTCCAGAAAAGTAGACTCAGTCCCTGAGTCTCTGGTCACCACGCCCAGCTCACAGCATTGTATGTTTCTCCACTCTTCTCCAACTCTGCTCAGCACTTCATCATCAGTGTAGAAGCCACAGAGGTTCCCATTTTAGGGGTTACTTTGTTTACACCCTTGTCATGTGACGGGTGCTCAGATTTCAGAGCCTGTGAACAGCTCTGACAGAAGTCCCTCCCACAGTCATCAATGCCTATTTCCTTCCCTTTATCCATGTTAGAATAAACAAATTAAGTCAAGTTCCTTCGGTCCCAGAGAAGCGACTGAAAATGACCTGGCCAAGTTGCTCTAGAATTTCTGGTTCATGAAGATGTTTATGGCAGAGAAAATATGAGAGAGGGTGTCCAGAGCAGGAACGGTACCACCACAGAGCACTGTAAGACTTAACTCATTTTTCATGGAATTAATAATTCAGACCCCAAGCTCTTTCTGTGAGAAGCAGTCATAAACTGCTCAGGGCTGAGCTGACCATCGCTGGAAATGGAGATTGATCCTGGGAACTGCCGCCTCCATTTTAAGCCATCTCGCCTGAGCAAAATGAAACTGTTAGATGATTTCATATCTTCATTAAAACCATCAAAGCACAAATACATGGCAAAGAGGCTGCCAAAGCAGAGAACACTTCCCTATGCTTCGGCAGCTTTGGGGAAGTTGGGGAGAGGTGGACCTTGGAAGAAAGTGGTGTAGTGTTCAATTTTGTCTGAAAAGAACCCCACACACAGGCCCTCTAACTCTGGTACCATTGCAGGACTACAACATGGTCACACATGTCAACGGGCTGGATAAGGGCTAGGGGGCAAGTGAAAGTGCCTTTTCAGGGTTGGTGAGTTCTGAATTTATTAAAGAGCTTAGGAAGGACAGCGCTTCCATCTTCTACCAGTTTGGGAAAGTCCATGCTATAGCTGAATATAACATTCCTTTCTTTGGCTAATCAGGCTAAGGGCTGTCAACCAGGGCAGAGCATTAGGTTCAAACTTTGGCTTGTCCTTTGCGAAGACCCGAAAGCTCACAGATCCTTAACAGATGGAAACAGCAGATGCAAATGCTTCAAAGTTCAGGCATCGCTCACCCCGCCCCCTCAGAAGTAGCACCATGAACATGACCTTCACCCTCTTCCTTGACTCCTTTCTCTCCCACTTTATCTCTGTGAAACCCACCAGCCAATCTTACAGCTGCATCTTCAAGCCACACCCAGCAGTTCCTCACCCTACTTTTCTCACCAGCTCCTCCAACAGCCTCTTACCCACTTTTCCTGCCTCCATCTTCATTTCTCTCTACAACAGCTCAAGAAGCCTCTTTCATTGTATGAGGTGTGCTGTGTTGGGCACATGCTTATAATCCCAGCACTGAAGAGGCTGAGACAGGAGGACTGCTATATGTTTGAGGCCAGCCTGGGCTACACAATGAGTTCAAGGCCAACCCAAATGACATCACAAGACTGTGTCTCAAAAACATCAACATCAACAACAAAAATGTAGGGGTATGATCTCAAGAACCATGAATACTTAAATTTAAAAGTTTTATCTCAATGAAAGACATATTGCCATTAGTCTTTCTCAGAATACTCAATCTCACTTCAAACACACCAACCCCACTGTTCTGGCCGCTTTCTCCAGCAGTCATCAAAGTCTTTCCTCTTTCATGAGTATCTGTAGTTGCTCTGTCATGGCTGCCTCAACGTCCTGAATCAACTCAAACATTTTATCTCTAGTGGTCTAGTGATTTGGGGGAAGAGCCAGATGTTCCACAGCACCAGATCCAGTGACTAAGGGGGCTGTGGGCACACTAGTGATTTTACGAGCTTGATTTTCCCTTAGATGGCACTGGGCAGCAAAATTCACTGAACTTTTTGTCATGCCTCATAAAACACTCCCGAAAGAGGACTTCCAGGAAGTCCTTCAGGAAGCGACAGGTAGGATGAGATAAGTGTGCAGAGGTGAGGGGTGTATGCTGAGGGGGATTTATAGTGATGTGTCTTTCCCACCGGCATATTTTATGGAAGCACATGAACTACTTTGGACCAGCCTGTTTAAGTCAGATCACAGACCTCCTTGACACCAAGCCACCCACCATCTCCCTTTTGGCTCAGAGTAGACACCACAGCTTTGTAGGAGTTACAAACTCCATTCCATCAGGCCCCTGGCCCCTCTCCAAATTTATTTCCCAACCCTCTCCTCCTTCTTCCTCCCACTGGAGCCACACCGACCCCTCAGCTTCCCTCCATCCTCCCTCCCAGCTACTCCATTGGTTTCAGGCCTCAAACACCTGTTTCCCCCTCTGCTGGGATTTCTCCCTGAAGATCACAAGTCACTTGGCCGCTTCCCCTCTCCGTGTTCTGTAGAGCTCCACTACGGTGCTTACCAGCTAGAACAAACACGATTTACTTGTTCACTGCCATGTCCTCCCTACACCATGTGGAAAGGGATTTTTGTCTGAGCGTCCCACTACACTGTCCCCAGGGACTGCTACAGTCCCTGGCAAACGGTAC
Source organism: Petromus typicus (assembly GCA_004026965.1). Lineage (NCBI taxonomy): Eukaryota > Metazoa > Chordata > Mammalia > Rodentia > Petromuridae > Petromus > Petromus typicus. Next base: position 8,442 of record PVIR01003530.1, read on the forward strand.
ATACTCAACAAATATCTGTTGATATCCTGACCAAGTCACCAAAATCCACATTATGCCTTCTATCTTCCCACTGAAATGAACATGATAAACCCAATAAAAGGGCAAGATGATTGGAGATCTCAAAACAGGCTCATCAATCCCCAGTCATCTTTCATCCTAAACCTACTCATCTGAAAAATATTTATTTAGCATCTGCTGTGTCCCAGGTACCTTTCTGAGCTTCAGGGTTCGAGTCACAAGCAGACTAGACAGACAATGTCTCACTCTCAGAATTGTCAGTCGACTGGGAAGATACTGTAGAAAGAGAACTGAACACGATCATTGTGAATGGCAATAAGAAGGAAATATGAAGTCCATGAAAGTGGACACTGAGGAAGATGGAGAAGGATGAGAAAGACACCAGCTTAGACTGGGAGCTGAGGAAGATGCATTTGAGGAGGAGACCTAAAGCTGAAATCTGTACAACACAAAGCCATCCAATCTGGAGTGTTCTGGGGAAAGAGAGAATCTCAGTGAAGAAAACAGCAAATGTAAACCACCTAACCTTAGGCATCAGCCTTCTGGGTGCATGAGGTTCCCTTCCATGACCCCATGAACCCTGGGAGTGTCTGTCTGTCTCTCCCTCAGTAGTTCTTACGCTGATGTGTCTGCCCCGACAGTACCTTAAGAGAGACCCTCTTTCTCTTGTTCATTTCTCTGTGGCTTAGCACAGTGTGTGGCATGTAGCAGATAGTCAATAAATATCTGCAGAACTAGAATGATCAAAATCATTTTATTTTGTGAGTTGACTAATTATCAGTGAAACTGTAGAATGAATGGATTTACCAGCAGCATACATGTAGGATCACTTCTTCATTATTTCCTGCAAAAAAAAATCTTTGTCTAAAGAAATACTATCTGCACACTATGACCCAAATAATATACCACCTCCTCTAAGAAACCCTTCAGAATTCACTTACTTACATTTCATCTCCTTTCTGTTCTATTACACTGCTCCTTGGATTTCTATTAGGGTACCTACTACCCCTATTTGCTCAAGCATCAGTTTTCCATGAACACCTCAACTCTGCTCATTGTGAAGAGCTCAGAGGTAGGACTGGTTCCATTTGACTCTGTGTCCTCAGGGGTGAGAATAATAAAGTTCTGATGGAAGAATCAATGGCCAACATGACAACTCATTCTTGCTGGACACCTTCTGTGTACCGGATATGTCTGGACCACTTCTAAGTATAATGGAAAGCAATGGGTTGGGGGACACACTGCTCACAGGTGATGGAGCTGAGCCTCTAACCTTCTCCTGCAAACTCCAGAGTCCAAGCATCTGATTGCTGTGCTAAAATGGCCTCAACTAACACAGCTGTTTTCTTTCCATGTGGTTTTTCTTTCTGCAGTTTCCATTACATGTGGTTTTCTGGGACACAAAAATATTAAATGGAAAATTCCAGAAATAAATACTGCATAGTTTTAAAAAACTGAGCACAGTTTTAAAGAGTGTGATAAAATCTCAGGCTGTCCTACTGCACCTGCCCTATTGCACTTGGGAAGAGAATCGTCCGTCTGTGCAATGTATCCACTTTGTATAGGCCACCTGTGATTTAGGAACTTCGCAGTGGTTCTGAGTTGACTATAGCAGTATACGTATGTTTAACTATATGTATATGTTTAACTAAAGCTTATTTAATAATAGCTCTGAAATACAAATGGATACAGGCAACTCAAATATCCCCAAAGTGCTTCCTTTAAGTGAAAGCACAATGATATATATTTTGAGAGAGAGATCCCATTCCCACAACTTTCCCTGCATCTATTCTTGTAATTGTTTTGGTCTGCTGTTATTGTTGTTGATCTCTTTTTGCCTCATTTATAAGTCAAATTTATTGTATGTGTATAGAGGGAGAAAATACAGCATAGACAGGATTTGGAACTCTCTGTGGTTCTCAGCAGTTCTTGGGGTCTGGGGACTCTGTCTCTCTGTCTGTCCCTGTCTATCTGTCTTACAACCTCAAGAGAGATCTGAGCTTCCTCTGCCCCACAGTAGACACTGAGGCCTCTGGAGCCCCAAGCTGGCCAGAGGCAGTACCTCATCAGTACTGCTGACTCTGCCCAGTTGTAGGCAGGCTTGGGGAGCCTGAATTTCAGACACCCTCAGAGCAGACTTTCTTAACAACATATGGGAAGGATGGACACCACTCTCACTTTTACATGGCTAAAAAGATACATGAAGAAGCTACATGATCTTCTGCTCCTGAGTCTGTGAAATTAAATTATTCAAGAAGTAGAAGTGACGCTCTCCCTGACCATGTGTAAGCTCCATATCATGTGCTGTATCGCAGAGAAGTGGAACTTTGCATCCAGAAATTTAAAAAACAACAATAACAACAACAAAAAGAACAGCATCCTGCCTGACATGAGCTTCTAGAAGAAAGCCACCCTTGAGCTCTTCCTGTAGGCTTCTGACTTCCTGGGGAAGAGAATATTCTCTGACCTTTGTGACACCGGCGCCTGCAGATGTGTAACAACTTCATGTAGCTATGACAGATAGGGAGAAGCTGCAGAACCTCCACCAGGAGAATCATGAAGAAGTTCAGAGTAACCTGGTGGATTAATTTTTCCTTTAAATTCCCATTGTATTCTTTCTTTAGGAAGCTCACTCTTCTAAATAGTCAAAACCGCCAGAACATGCCAAGTCAAAACACTTGTCTTACTGCTCCTGTCTGTTCTGGAGCTTCCCCCAGGTTTGTCTCACCCAGTCACTAACACATCAGAGGAATCTGAAACACTAGGGCCTGGTTGGATTTGCCACGCTGGGTTTCCACAAATCCAGCAGATTTCCAGGATGTTGGTGGCTGTCCTTCAGCTTAAGTCCCCCAGATCTTCCAAACACCACCAAGTCACAGGGTGATGAAATATAGCATTTTCCCCCTTCATTTGTGTTCCCTCTGTCTGTGTCAGGAGACAAATCTGACACTGACTGATATCCGTGTTTCTCTAGCCTCCTAGTTATGTCTTCTCATATACCCTCTTCAACAAAGATACAAACTGTGCAGGCTGGGACTATTCCAGCACGGCTCTTCAGCAAGGACTCAAGAACACAGTTTTGTTATCAATCTTTCTATTTTTATGTTGACTTTCTAATTATGGCAAGTGACGCTGGTTTTCCATTTAGGGTAGTTTTAAAATAAAGTTGCTTTTGTAAAAACTATTTATCTTATCTGATGGATGGGTTAAGTTTACACATGTATAGATAGCATATCTCTAGATACCACCAAGTGGGTGCTTGTCATTGCTGCTGGGAGGGGGAATGTCATGACCAAAAGATGGGGCAGGAAGGGGGAGAAAATTTTTCACTAAGTGAATAATCTTTGTCACTTCTGATTTGGATGATATGCACAGTTACAATATAGTATCTATTCTAAAATATGCAAACTGAAGAGAAGATAAGCCTTGTTCTTTACAAAAGATTATAATCTGTAAATTTACTTTTCATTGATACATAACAATTGTACACATTCATGTACAATGGTTTGCAAGTGGAAAATGTCCCCCAAATCACCATGTGTCAAAGGTTTGGACCCTTGCCTGGTACCATTGGAAAGTAGTGGAACTTTAAGAGGTGGAACCTGGGGGGTCACAGGTCCTTGGGGGTGTGCCTTGCAAGGACTCATCTGGCCACTTCCTCTCTTCCCTTCCTTGGCCATGAGGCAAAGGCTTCCTCCTGTCATGAAGTGCTGCCTTACCATGGGCCCAGAGGCAGGGGGTCGACTGGCCATGGACTGACACCACCAAAATAGACTTTTCCTCCATTTAGCCCACGTAGTCTAGGTTTGGTTACACTGAGGGGAAGCTAGCATAAACAGGAATCGTGTGATGTTCAGTATATGGATACACTGTGTAGTGTTTAAATCAGGTTAAATATAAATAATCGCTCCCCAGAGAGTTATCATTTATTTACAGTGAAATCATTCAAAATCCTTCTTCCTACCTTGTGAAGTACACAGTGTATTGTTTTTCTCTGTAGTACCCTACAGTGTATCACACAGCAGAACTTTGTGCTTCTGTCTACTCATAACTTAGTACTCACTGATCAACCTTTCCCTAACCTTCCCACCCCCATATTTTCCTCAGTCCCTGGTAACCAACAATATAATGTTTCTATTTTCTTTCTCATTAGTATATGTTTGCAATGCAAAATATTTACTTCACTTTGGGAAAGTGGTACATATTCATATCACATCTTAATCATTTTTACTTCCTCTTCTCATTCTCACTCTGCCACCCACCCCCCGTCCTGAGGTGCCCTTCCCACCTCCACAAAATCTACCTCCATGTTTCCTATCACCTGTCTTTTATTTGCTCTTTAAATTATTTACATTTTGAGTTTCTGATAGAGAAACCAGTTATTTAACCTTTTGTGTCTGACTTCTCTCACTTAGCACTAGAGCCTCAATAATTAAAAATTGAGATAATAATACAGGTTGTACTAGGCTCTGAAGACATGAAGGTGGTAGAAGAATGTTGGAAATCTAGAAAACGCTTCGGTCCCAGAGAACGCGGGAGCTACGCCACCGAGTGGAAGAAGGCAGAGAGAGGTCCTCAGGCCAGCACTGAGAGCGGATGAAAAGCATGGGCAGACGCGCCCACCCAGTTGTGCTCAGCAGACCACGCGCTGCTCCAGTCCCAGATCACCCAGCTGGCTGCTCTGGCCCCTGCTCTGGCAAACTGTGCTCCCCAGAGCCCCGCACCCACGCCCTGTCCCGTCCTAACCCAGGACAGCTTCCGGAGCGCAGCAGTGGACCCGCAGCCCAGTGTGCACCTTGACAGGCAGCAATTACCTCTGAAATGCTGAGTTATTTCCACTCACTGGTGGCTTTTACCCACCTTGTCAAGCTGCTTGTGGACTACAAAGCACTTCAGCCCATCAGTGCAGCCCATTAGGAGAATAAAAGTGGCAGCAGTGCCAGCCTACAGCAGCCTGGCACTGAGCCTGGCAAATGGCAGGCCTTTGACAAATAAATGGATTAACCTGCCTCAAAGTCAGCTCTGGGGGAGAAAGTGAGTCCCCCAGGGTCAGGTGAGCTGTGTGACCTTTCAGACCCCTCTGGCTTGACGTGTCTACCCCACAGCCATGAGCCAGCTTCCCCTGCAAGTCCTCCACCAGGTCCAGATCAATAGAGAGCTGCGAGCTTCCGCCCCTCCACACCCACTCCATCACTCAGTCATTCAGAAGTGACTCACGAAGCCGAGGCAGCAGCAGAAAGTTACTCTACCTCCTGCACATCCGATGCACAGAACACTGCCAGCACACAGGTAACAGCACCTGTCGGCAGGCTGTGTACCAAAGTGTTAGGGCTCTTGGATTGTGCCTCCAAGTGTTGTGCGGAGGGTACACGAGCGCCTCTGTTTGCTGATCTGTAGAGAACATGCCCATCATGCCTTTTCTCTGCAGTGAGCGTCAGTCCCAGACCTTCCCTAGTTTTTAGGATGAATGTTTTCAGGGAGATGCAATAGGCACCATTTAAATCCAAAATGGGTACAGCTCCTTATGAGTCAGAAGAGTCCCTTGCTGACTGCAGCAGAAAGGAAGCTAGTGAGACATTCTCTGCTCCTCTGAAGCCTCGGCGGATTTTGTCCTGACTGAGGAAGCCAAGTCTCAGGGAGCAGGCATCCGGTTATGAGTGAGAAGGCTCTCAAAGTGGAAGCACTCTATTTCATTGGATCTAGGACATCCACCACCCAGCGTATGACAGTCCTAGTCTCAGAGGTGTTAAAATGTGAGGAAAAACCCAACTGTGCTACTTGGTTCTCCGATAAAGGGTATTTTCCCATGGTAAGACCCCAACAGCTACAGCAGTGCAGGCTGGCTAAAGGGTGACTGTCAGACACCACCTAGAGTTCCTATCCCAAAGGCCTGGGGGCATGCTCGTCCTTCCTTCCACACTCTCCTGTTGTCCCTTCAAGGTCCATGAGGAGGTGAAACCAGCTCCTTGAGAAGCTTCCTTGGGCAGCTTGGGCAGGGACAGCTCTACTTGGCCACTCTGAATGCTGCTTGGTGCCTGGACAGAACTATGCATGTGCTGGAACTAGCTATTCTATCTCCAGGGCTGCAAGGCTGACAGCGAGCTAGCAGATGGGGGAGGGGGCCTTCGGGACTCCACGGTTTCATTTAACTCAAGTATGTGACATTCCCGTGGACCAAGCCTGGAAAACTCCTTAGAAAGTTTAAGTGTGCAGGGCACTATTGGTGCATGCAAATGCGTGGGTCACTCAGGGTCTATGTGGACCAGTTTGTTAGATGAGCAGCTGTCCACATCCCCACCTTTAAGCAGAAGTCCCTGCATCTCCTGCTCCTGGGTTCCTATTTTCCCAGGGTTTATCTTTCCAGTAATTGCTGGCTCTGCTGCTAAAATATGATGTCTTGACTAAAATGAGCTTGATGTGATAGATTTCATTCTGTGCTTTTGCTTCTCTAACTTAGACTTTTGTCTCTGGGGCAATTACTGTGTTTTTTGTCTTACAAAGGCCCGAGAACACCATCGATGTTGAACAAATAAATAACCAGAGTTGTGAAATGGAGTTGAAATTTTATAGCACGGGCTCATCTATCAAAATCTGGACACCAGGGCACAGAGTCAATTATCACGTATTAATTTGCTCTTCTGGTTTTTTAATGCATTTAGAAAAGATTCACTTCCTTTTCATGCACACACCCTGCTAACCTGGAGCATCAGCCCACTAAGAACATTTTAGACAAACTCAGCTTCCTCTGGGACCCTCAGGACTGTTGGACACAGGATCACTTCTATCTCTATTTCTTGATAAAAGATGAAGGTATCGAATAGTCTGTCCCGTAAACTTCAATAGAACAGTAGCACTCCAAAAACAGTCTTATATTTGGAGGAACATTGTCACAGATTGCCTTACATGAGTTTTACAACATGGGCATGTGGAGCAGACATCATTCCATTTTAAAGATGAGCACACTGAGGGACAGAAATATGAGGTGATGTTTCAGCCAAGCAAAAGGAAGGAAGGAGAGGAGGGGAAGGCAGAGGTAAAAAAAGAAGTAGGAAAGGGGAACAAAGGGAGAAAGTACAGAAAAGAAGATAGAAAAAAGTAAGAGAAAGTATGAAACCATTTTCTGTAATTAATTCCTCAGCCATGTTTACTAATAACAGGAGGGACAAAAATGAAGAGTCATAACACTAATGATGTAATGGTGCCAACAGGAGTGTTGGTAGCAAAGTCATAGGAATAATGAATGGCATGGGTAGTTATTACTGCCTTGTCTTCATGTATGAAGAAAGTTTTTCATGGTATTCTACGTTCAGGATTCCATTTCTTCCAGGATCATTATTAGTGATGCCATCTGCCCTGGCTTCCCCAACACCCTCGTGTTATTCTATTCCTCATCGGAGCAGTTCTAGTGGATCCTTTGCCACAGATTCAGCAGTCCCCTTGGGGAGCAACCTGGAGAAGGGAGCCAGGCTAGACGCATGGGGTGGGGAGCCTTGGGGATCACAGACAGAATCACATGGGAGGAAGCCCTGCTACATGGGGCTGCCATGGCTAAGGGTCCGCGCTGCACTGTTTCTCAAAGGGACCCAATTGGACAAGGAAGGTGCGGTTCCCTTTGTCCCTCAGGAAGGTCCCTTTGTCCCTCAGGCTGGCACCCTCTCTCTGGCTCTGTAACTCTGCCTCCAAGAATCATGGCTTCTCACACCCCCAAAAAGAGTCTCACCTGCGAGTTAAGGATATGAGTTTGATTCTCCCACTGGCAATCTGGATTTAGACCTTCTAGTTCAGGAAGTACCACCAGGAGCCTGGATGTGGGCATATCGCAAGATTCTCTACCCGCCGCGGACTCTGAAACCTGCCTTTGGAAAACATAGCCTGGTACGCTCAACGGCTGCCGTGCTTGCCTGACTGGTGGACACTGGTTTGAGGAAGGCAGGCCGAAATGGTGAGTGTGGTGGCCAGACAGAGGACTCTGCTGTCACCTGCTGCACCTCACTCATGGAATCCAGAGAGGTCAAGGGAACGTGGGCTTGTCCTAAAGAACCCCAGAAATGGTTTCTGTGACTGGTGCATATTACTCCATGATGTAAAGATGGAGCACACACAGAGAGGCCCCGAGATCAGCGACCCAGCCTCCGAACTGGGCAGGACCAGCTTGTGCAGCAATGACAAGCTGCTGCTGACACCCACCAGGCTCTATGAGCGCCGATTCACAGCAGGGGGAGGCACAAACTATATAGCTTTTCCCGACCGCTATAGGGCCGCTCCTCAGCCTCCCTGGGCAAGAGATGGGGGTAGTAGTGGTGACCAGACCTTGGGCTAATCTCTTCTTCAGCTGTGTAAAGGGGGAAAGGGTGATGGGTGGGGGGAGCAGAGAGAGGAGTGGAGCTGACAGCGAGCTTGATGATAAGTAAAACCTACCAAGACTCAGCTGAGAATTTTAGCAGAATCCAAATGTGCTAGAAAAAAAAAAAAAGGCATGGCTTCCATCTCTAAGGTTCACAGCTAAGCTGGCTTAGAATCACACATGCCAAGGTTAAAAATAAAAAGCAGCCATCCCTGAATGACACAGGCTCTGGGAAGGAAGCCTGAGGTATGCTGCTCGGTGGAAGGAGAGAAGGGGGGCTTGGGTTCAGAGCCTAGGTGTCTATTAGAGGCTTATTACCTAAAGCCAGACACTCAGGATTTTTCTCTTTTGCATTTAAAAGGCCCTTCACGTTGGCAGAAGCTGTCGCAGTGATCTTCGGATTTTCCATCGAGGAAACCCTGGCACGAGCTGGAGGATGGCCATAGCTAGCTGATGGGCTGCTGCCCTGCCTTTGCCTGGCAGCGTCCTCACACACCCACAGGGAACGTCCGTGAGCCCGAGCCCAGAAGGCGTGGTGTGCTATCAGCACTGGCACAGAGCCACCCTTGCCACCACGGGCTACCCTGCTCCACCAACAGACCCGATGGCGCCACAGCATCCACCGGCCTGCACATGCTGCTCTGCTCCTGCAGAGGCTTGTCTCCTGAGGACGGTGTACACCCCTAATCCTCGCCCTTCCAGCCACTGCCACTGCAGGCAGGGTGGGCTGGCGAAGGTGGCAAGGCCCTGGAGTCTCCCTTTCTTGCAAATCCAGCACTCCCTCTTAGGGGTCCGATAAGGTCTTCTTTCTAATGAAATTGTCTTTTGCCCAATATGCATGTAACCTCTGTGGTCTAAAGGGCTTACTTCATAAAAATAGAAGATTGGCATCAGCTACTCTGCCAACTAGGTGCTAGCCCTCTATATTTCCATTACTATGCAGGCGTTTCTAGATTATCTTCTAGAGGCTGGGCCAATGGTGAGGATTCTGGGCCCCGGCGCTAGGAGAGACCCTGACCTAGCCCGTCTGCAGATGTGTCCACACTTCTCACTGCCGGGCTGGGAGGCAGATGGGCGCTGGAGAGCAGAGCAGACACTCTGCAGAAGCGTCGCTCTGTGCCCAGACACCACCTGTCTGGGTGACCCTCGGCCAGCAGTGCAGTGGAGAAGCAGCGTGCACACAGTTGGCTGCTCACCCGAGAGGCCACTTGTATCCCAAACTCCACACCTGGGCCTCTGATGTGGAAGCACCACCCAGGGCAGCCCAATGCAAGGTGTCCCACTCACACCTGCTAGTGCTTTGGAAAGGCCTAGGGAGGAGGACAAGGCAAGGACCATCTCCCTGCCCATGTGATGGGTGGGATGACAGAAGCTGGGGAAGCTAAGAATGCTCAAGCGAGTGACAGCGAGGACTTGAATCCAGGGCTCTCTCAGCTACTCAAGACCAGAAGCAGCGAGGCTGGGGGGAGTCAGCCTGGTACCAATACTGAGACTTTCCAGAGACCGCAGAGGACGGCTCTCCTTTGCCTGAACTCTGGGGACCTTCCCCAGACAGAGCCTGTCCCCTGCCCCATGAGGTTTCTCTCCTGACTGCCTCCTCGTCCTTCAGGCTGGGGACCAGGTAAGATCTATGTAGGGCCCAGGCAAGGCCGACCTGCTCCACCCACCTGGAAGGCTGGACAGGGAGCCAGCCTCCGACTGCGAATCTCCCTTCCTTCCAGAGACTCCAGGGCCCAGAGAGACTCCCTCTCCGTCTCGGGACGCCGCGTGCCAGGGCGGATGAACCCTGCGAAGCTCTGGGTGAATCTGTCCATCCCCGCTGCTCACCCACCCAGAACCCTCACGACGAGCCTGGGGAAGGGAAAGCGGAGCAGACGTTTCCAGGGACCGAGCGGCGGCGCTCCCCGCCTTACCTGTACCAATCCAAGCCGCGGCCGTAGTTCCTGTCGAAGAAGTGGGGTTCCGTGCCCAAGGCCCGCACGTCCGGGTGCACGCGGATAAACTCCAGCACGGCCCGGGTGCCTCCCTTTTTCACGCCCACAATGAGGGCTTGGGGCAGCCGCTTGGTGCCCAGCTTCGGGGAGCCCGAGTGGTTGGAGCCCGGGAGGCGAGGGGCGGGCGGGCCGGGCTGGCCGGCCGTGGGCCCGGGGCCACCACAGGGGCGGGACTTGTGCAGAAGTTTCTGGCCGCTCGCGTTGGGACCGCGCAGGCAGCGAGGCGCCCCGAGGAGGCGGCTCCGGCCGAGGTCGTCGCAGCAGCACAGGAGGCTGTAACACAGGTAAGTGCAGGACAGCGAGAGCGTGAAGGCGAACAGCAGCCTGCGCGCCCTCCGCGGCTGAGGTGGCCCCGCGCGGCCCCGGACCCTATAGGCCATGGCTCCATGGGCCCGCGCCGGGGCTCATGGCTTCCGAGGGGACCTGCGGCGGAGCGGGGGCCCTGCGGTCGCCGGGAGGGCTCGCGAGGTGCAGCCCGGGCCGCGCGGGGCGGGCGCAGGGGGCGCTGTGGGCTCCCGGCGCGGCCGGCCGGGGCGCGCACCGAGCCCGGGGAGCCCGGGGAGCCCGGGGGCGGCGGCGGCTCGCGGAGCAGGTGGCTGCGCGCCCAGCATCTCCGTGCTAGGCGCCCGGGCTCCGGGCGGCGGGGCGGCTCCCGGCGAGCCGCGGCTCCCGCGTGCGCCCGGCTCGGAGCGCGCCCGGAGCCCGGAGCCCCATCCCCAGCCCCGAGCGCGGCGCGCGGAGACCGGCGGCGGCTGCGCGGCTGCGGGCGGCCGGACGGTGGCGCCGGTGCCGGCCGCGTCTCGGCTCCTCGGGAAATGCCGAGCGGAGCGCGGCCGGCTCTATTTAAGTAGTCGCCTGACGTCAGCCGCGCGGGTCCCCCGAGCCCGCGCCGCGCCCGGGGACCTGGCCCGCCCCCCGCGCCCCCACTCGCACTCTTCTCGGGGCCTCGTCGCCCGAGCCTCCTCCGCGCGCACTGCTCCCCAGCGAGCCCTGGCCAGCCTGGGGCGGCGAGGGCGGGTGTCCAGCCACATCCTGGGCTCCTCCAGAAGCCCGGACATTCCCACCTCGCCGGCCTCCGCACGACGCCCGGGTGGAAACACGGCGCCGACACCCAGCCCACACAGAGCCGGGCGCGGACGCGAGCGCCCGACCCCGCTGCGCGGTCCCCTACCCTGACCCACACTCGGTCACTGGCCCGGGAGGACAGCACCCACCCCAGGCGCACCCCATACCTCGCAGGGTGGGGGGCTGGGACGCCCTAATCTGGATGTAAACTCCGACAAGGGCACACCCCCTTCCCGCGATCTCTCCCGACGGACCGCACCGCCGGGCACTGGACTCGTGCGGGGAGCTCGCACCTGCCGGGACTGGGGCGCACGCGGAGGACCGGCTGGGCGAGGAATGAGCGGGAGTGCGATTCCGTGACCAGTCGGCGGGCTCCTGGGCGCCCCGCGCGCTGACTCACTCCAGGCGGCTCGCTCTGCCTCACACCCGGGGAGCACGCACCTGCACCCCGCTCCCCCTCGGCCTCTTCGGGGCCTGGCCCGGAGCGCGAGCCCCTGAGTCCGGATCCGCGTGGGGCGGGCTGCTCTTAGCTGCCGCCCCCTAGCGGTAGACGGCTCCCGGGCGCTGTCCAGGGTACCAGAGGCTCCTGAGGGGCGGGGTACGAACCCTAAGGACTGGAAACAAAGACAGTGCAATTCCAGTTGGAATAATTCCTACGTGACTCCGCATGTGGCCGTTCTCAGCAGCCATGCCCAGAACTGTCCCCACGGGGCCACACTAGCACCTTATGCAGGATCAGGTTTGAATGGCCATGACCGTGTTGAGTCAGTTCTGGACAACGCCGAATCACCACACACAGATATTCCCAAAAGTAGCACCCGGTAGGATGTCTGAGGGACTGTCCCCTCCCACCCTGCGTTCATGCTGTTCCTGACCTGATCATAAGATCTGCAGATCTTAGCTCAAACCGAGAAATATTTTGGTTCCAAATGAGGTCCGTAAATAGGAACCTCAGACCACTCCCTCTACTGCAGATAATAATAGCTGTCAACTTTGTACCAAGCTTTTGGCACGCGTTAACTCACGTCATGCTTACTGTAATCTACGACATTGTTACTCAAGTCCCCACATCATTCTGCTTTCTTAATTCTAATATCAGCTAACATTTCTCAGGTACTTGTTTAGTGCCAGTACTGTAGTAATCACTTGAAAAACCCTACCTCATTTATCTCTGGAGTTAAGTATTCTTATAACTTCTATTATGAGACAGTGAAAGGAGGTTTACCGAACACATACTCAGTAACTGGCAGAGCTGATATTAAAACCCAGGCAGCCTGACTCTGAGATTCGAGGTCCTAATTACAGTGCTGTCCTAATTACAGAAGCCCTCTTACTTCCTTTGAGCATCATTCGCATAATCCCATTCCAGGCTCTACTCTCGGATATGAGCTCCTTTGCCTATGTTTCTGCTAAAATGTGGCACTTGGACTGAATGAGAATTTTAGCTCCAGATTGAAAAGTTCAGCAGGACCCTCACCTCCCTCCCGCAAGCTCTTTTTCTAGCAATACCGCCCAAGACTCCGTCATCCTTTAGACACATCACAGCGCTGACACCTCGAGCTTGCAGCCAAGTGACATCTGTGTTTCCCACGAGTGCTGCTGATTAACGTCTTCCTCTCACTGTGCTTCTTCAGAGGACTTTTTTGAGCCCAACATGTCGGGCCTTACACATTTGACCTGATTAAGTTTCATCTTGTCTGATCACTTCACTGCTTCAGTTTTTTTTTCCCCCCAAACATTTATTTGAATCTCAAGTCATGATGTAGCTTTCACATAGTCAGAAAGGAAAAGTAGAAATACTGTATCCCAGCATTCGCCTTGATTCCAGGCAGGTGGAATCTGGGCAGGTGAATCACTCTCTCTAAGCCTCAGTTTCTCCAGCTATACAACAGGGAGTTGTGATTAGCCTCAGAAGCATCTTGGGGTTCTGATATTGTGTAGTTTTGTGGTTTTATTATGCACAGCATCAACCAATCCCCTGACATCCTGTCACCTCCACACTTGATTACAATTTAATTAATTCTTCACTCAAATTGTTAATAAAAATGTCAAAACAAATATGCTGAAAGAAGTTATAATATACACTTTCAGCATTTTTTTGTATCACAAACCTGCTATTTCTACACTCCATTGTTAAAATTACAAGGTTAAATGTAGAGTAATCCACTCTGACAGTTGCTTTCTTCCTTGGAACAAAACACACATATAGTTATGTCTCATAATTCTGTGTTTTGTCAATTTTTAAATGATTTTTAATCACTGAATCCACATGCTCTGAGATTCCAGGTGCACTGGGGCCAGGCAGATTTTCATTATCCAATTTCCAACAGAGAAATGAACATGACTTGGAAGGAATTTTCCAGGGAGTGAGGCAGTGGACATATCTACTCATCACCTCCCACTGATCATTTTACAGCAGCTCCTTGATTTTCCTTCGGAAGTAACATGGTAGAATTACAAAGAGATGTGTGGTAGATCAAGTAACGCTCACTTACAATCAGCATATACTCTTTTAATCACACTGAAGTCCAGGTAAAGAGATACAAGGTTGGTACCGAAGCTTCCCAAGGAAGGAGGTCACGCTCCCTCTGTCTGGTTGGTTAGCTCCATTTCCTCCTTTCTACAGTCATTGTGTATTCTAACAGCCATCACATTCACGTTATGGCCACTAGTAAAGGAGAAAAGGACAGAGAAAGACATACCACATTCCTTTCGGACATTTCTTGGAAACTTTTTACATTATTGCTGCCTCTGTTCCATTAATCAAAATGGTGACATATGCTTTCTAGCTTCAAGACATCCTTCAAAATGTAGTTCTGGCTTTGGATAGCTACGTGCCTGGCTAAAAGCTGGAGGTTTGTTACTAAGGACAAAGTGATGAAGGCAACTACCAGCACCCTTGGAAAAATAGTTTTCCCTCACTTTTTGCCGATATGGCTTGTGCAGCTTGAGCCTAGTTCAAAAGACAGCGTGCGACCGTGTCTGATACCATTATTTTCTAATCATAGTTCAGTGATTGAAGCCAACTCAGGCCTTCCTGGTGAGAATCAATCACAGAACTTTTGTTGAAACTTTTTCAGCTTAGATGATGAACTAGTCTAAAATAAGCCTGGCACTTCTAAAGGTCACCTCTGCCATCAAAACTAGAGACCCTAAGAGTGAAGATAAGAAAGAGAGAAATGGGATGGAAAGATGGAGATTTTGATTCTTTGGATCTCTGAATCTTGCCATGCTGGACACATCATTCTTAGACTTCTTTCCTTCTAACTAGTAACTTATCTCTGTGTTACTTGTAACTAAAAGACCGTGGGCTGTTTTTTTGTTGTTGTTTTTTTGTTTTTTTTGTTTTTTGAGACAGGGTCTCACTTTTGTGGTTCAGGCTGGCCCTGAGCTCAGCCTCAAACTCACATCATAGCAATCCTCCTGCCTCTGCCTCCCGAGTGCTGGGATTACAGGCGTGAGCCACCATGCCCGGCACTGTGGTATGCGTACTGATTGCTCCTGGGCGTGAGTCTCCACACCCAGTATAGGTATGTGGTTACCGGGGAATCTAACCCGGGTCCTTGCGCTTGCAAGACAGGCGCCGGAACCACTGAGCTAACTCCCCGGCCCTGGACTGTTTTTTTTAAATATCACTAATTCAATTGGAAGACATAGAAACCATTTTAATAAAAATAGTAGAAGCTTATTTTGAAGGATATGTGCAGACTAAAGTTGGAACACTTATAAATGTGAGACAGTGATAGGGTCTGGTCCTTTCTTCCATCTCCCCCTACTTCTCTTTGCATCTTATTTATTTTTCCTTGAACTCTTAACTGTCATTTTCTTTTATTTGTGAATCAGGCATTGTTACTACTTTGTGGGTGGCAGCAACTGAATTTGATTTTATAAGCAAAAAGAGAAATTTTGGACGTCTCACACAGGAAAAGGGGCTTTGAGGTCCCTCATAGTTACACTGGCTGGACCCATGGGCTCGCTAATGATAGCATCCACTTCCTCTTGCCCTGTCTCCTCTGAGTTTCCATTTCTCTCTGGCACCAGCTTCACTTTTACTCTTCCTACCCCCTACAATGCCTTGCACTGAAAACCTTAAATTTGAGATTACAAAACAAGGAAACTTTCTTTCCCTTAAGTCTTTGGACCTAAACAAGCTTTACTATTCAGTTTTATTTGGGGATAAGTTTCAGATGTGCTGCCAAAAACAGCACTTTGTAAAGAGTGATGAAATTTCCCAGAGACGGTGATTCCTGAGGCAAGGGGCAGTGCAGTGGGTAGTCACCAGGCCTGCAGGATATGAGGCAGAGTCATCGTGAGCCAAGACAATGGGCGTGGCGTTCTATGGTTCTACGCTTAAGAATGAGTTGAAAGCAAAGGTAAGAGCAACCGTTAGTCAGGCACCATTCTCTGGATAAAATCAGAGGCTAAAAGCCCCAGGAGCTTCCAGATGCTGCCTGCAGAAAGGAAGCAAATCTAGAAGGCTGGGGCCAGGGCTGATTTTCTGGACTTCGTAGGATGCTTAGCTCTTGATCATTCCCAGTGTTGGTTCCTCCTGTCACTGGCGGTAAAAATAATCATAATTATAGGCATCATTTTCTGCATATTCACTCTGTACCAGGGTATAAGCCAAGAATTTGGGTACATTCCTTCACTGAAACCTTTCAATAAATCAATGAGATAGACCTTATTGTTATCCCTATTTTATAAAGAAGGAAACTATCAGGCCAAGGATTTAGCTCAGTGGTTCCGGTGCCTGTCTTGCAAGTGAAAGGACCTGGGTTCGATCCTGGTAATCACATACCATACTGGGTGTGGAGACTCATGCCCAGCAGCAACCAGTACCACATACCACAATGCCGAGTGTGGTGGCTTATGCCTGTAATCCCAGCACTCAGGAGGCAGGGGCAGGAGGATTGCTGTGATGTGAGTTTGAGGCTGAGCTCAGGGCCAGCCTGAACCACAAAGTGAGACCCTGTCTCAAAAAACCTAAAAAAAAGAAGGAAACTGTCTCCAGTGAGGTGGGTCACCCTGTTTTCATAGAGGCTGCTGGCTTAGAAGGGGAAAATTAACTATTTTTATAAACCTCACGAAGAGGGTGTGTGGGTCTAAGATCACTTTTGCCCAGCCCTGAGTTTCTCCTGGGGTCAGTGCTGCTTAGCATCCCACCAAGCCCGGAGTATTTCATAACCTGTGTTACTTTATCTTAGAGTCTTGCCTTCCCAGCGAGACTCTAAACTCTGTGGGGTCAGAAACTAAACAACGGCTAGTTCTAATTCAGCCCAGTACTGTGGAACTTGGACTGCATATTCATGTTGGAGCTCCGCTGGTGTCTTTATCTTCCTTCTGTGGACCACTGAATAATCTGCTTGTTGGGGTTTCCAAGAAGAACTAATACTTCATTCAAAGTGTATCCAAAGTGCTATATTTGAAATGTGGAGAAGAGAATGAGGCCTGTGCGTTTGCACAATAATATGGTACAGTTGGCTGCATAGTATTCCCTCTCCTCTCATTTTTTTAACCAAATGGAAGCAAATAAAAATGGCACAACTGGTGGTGTAGCCTCAGCTCATCAATTTCCCAAAACACAGACCTCAGTGGTTTGGAAAGGCCTGAGTGCAAGAATTAATTATGGAAAATAGAGGGAGATAAACTTGATTTTATTGAAAAATTAGCGCATATTAACTATACGGAATATCAGGTTTCATTGTAGTATCCCTATGCATGCATATAACACACTCAGTCGTATCCATCTTCCAGTACGTTGTTTTCCACCCTCTCTCCTCCCTAATGATTTCTGTTCTGCTCTTCATGTCTTTTCCTCCCTATATTCTACCCATGAAAGAAAATAAGTGGCAATTATTTTTTTGAATCTTATTTTGGTTAATATATAAAGATGTCAAAGGAAATTTTTAGAAATCCAGTAATCAATGTTCTTCATATTTTTAAAAATTCCCCTTTAGGGCTGGGGAGTTAGCTCAGTGGTTCCGGCACCTGTCTTGCAAGCGCAAGGACCCAGGTTCGATTCCCTGGTAACCACATACAATACTGGGCATGGAGACTCACGCTCAGCAGCAATCAGTACCACAAACACAGTGCCGGGCATGGTGGCTCATGCCTGTCATCCCAGCACTCGGGAGGCAGAGGCAGGAGGATTGCTGTGATGTGAGTTTGAGGCTGAGCTCAGGGCCAGCCTGAACCACAAAGTGAGATCCTGTCTCAAAAAAACTAAAAAAAAAAAAAAAATTCCCCATTAACTATTTGGGGGAGAGAAGGTCTTAAGGACTGAACCCAGATACTGGGCAAGCAGCTGTCACTGGGGTACACCTCCAGCCCCTCTTTAATATTTTGATTGTATAGGTCATCTAGCCTCAGTGTAGAAACAAATGAAAATACTGAGAAATTAAAAAGAAAAAATTTCTCAATCACAATATTCAGAAATTTGTTAATATTTTATAGTTAATTTTGTTAATGCTTGGTTTGTACACTTCCAGTTATAAATATATTAATCTGTTTGCTTATAGATCATCCCAGACCTACTGTTTTGGAAAGTGTTCTTTTTTTTTTTCCTTCACAATATTGTGAATCTATTCTATATCATTAAATACAGACTTGTGTAATACGTCTTTCATTCAGAAACAGAAAATATCTTTCTTCTGGAAAAGCTAAATGTATGGATGGTGTAAGCCCACAGTCGCTATGAATGGAGAAAATCTAATGTGAATGTGAATCGATTCAACACAGAAGTAAGAGTACGAGGGAGAGAATGAATCCGACTGATGATGTGTGCATCCCTGGATCCAGCTCTGCCTGAAGTCATCTTCGTAAGAGGCAGTCGAGATTGTTGTCAGGAGTGCAATCCATGGAAGCAGACTACTTGCCTTCAATCTCTGGCTCTGCCCCAAGAATTAAGCAGGCTAACAATCATAATGGATTTTGAACAGAGCCTGGCTAGCAATAAGCCTCCAGTGAACACCGGTCATTATTATGCTGAGAACTTTTCAATCACATCTGCCAATAAATTTCCTTTTTGGCTTAACTTATTTTGATTGATATAGATATACACTTCTCAACTAGATGTGCCTCTTTCAACCAACGTGAGAGCTGTAGCAACAAAATGAAATCAATCTCTGGTCTCAGAATTCACCTAAGACCCCTCCTGCTTTATTTCCAATGTACTTTCCTGATATGTAACCTGTTCCTTGGGAAAGAACTATTCTTGCTAGATACAGTTGGCAAGTGTTTAATAAGTTCTTACTGGATAAATAGACAATACCTTCAAACAACCCTTTGTCTAAGGACAATTTCAACCAGGATGATATGATATGGTCTAACTTAGAGAATTCAGTGATCTGTTTATCAGCTGGCCCCTTCACGGCCTCTCTCGCCTCTCCATTTAGTCTCAATTCCATGTAAACAAGATCATCACGTCTTTGCTTATCCCATCAGCCCCCTTGACCTTGTCTCACTGTATGCATTTTCTGGTTAGAGTCAACTTTCTTCCCCCTCAGCACTTGCACCCACACAGATGAGCACAGCGAATGGACAAGCACGATGACTAGTCTCACTTCAGATCCATCATTTCCTATCTCGAGTGGGCCCTTCACACTTCCTAGCAACCATTCTACATTTTCTAGTCCATTCATCCGCAAGTCTGCCAATGTGTCTAGTGCCACTCATCTCAGACCTCCAGCACCCCTCCTTCTCCCCCAAGCTGATAACCTTGCTTCCTATTTCGCCGGTAGAATGGAAACAACCAGAAGAGAATCTCCCACCTCTATCCGTTACCTGAATCCCTGTCCATATACTTTATTTTCTCTCCTGTCAATGTGGTTTTGTTATCTGTGTTACACTTACCAAATCTCCCATGTGTCGCTTTTGCCCTGAATATCAATGTGAACTTAGATGTTTAATCGACACCTCAAATTAAACACGCTGCTGAACCCTTCCTAGTCCCTCAGAATCTGTTTTGTGTCAAGGCCTTCTATGTAAATGACAGCTGTACTCTCTAACAGTTTACACCAAGATACACCTAATTAGATTTGACTTGTTTTTCATGCTCTGCATTGGATCTGTGATGAAAAACAGTTTATTTTCCCTTCACACTATGTACTAAGTGTGGCTGTGGTTGTTATCATTCTAATCCACATCACCATTCTTTTCCATCTTTCTTTTTTTTCTTTTCTTTTTTTTTTTTTTTTTTTTGAGGCAGAGTCTCACTTTGTAGTTCAGGCTGGCCCTGAGCTTACTCTGTAGCCCAGGTGAGCCTCAAACTCACAAAACTCACAGAAATCTTCCTGCCTCTGCCTCCCAAGGACTGGGATGACAG
Organism: Petromus typicus; assembly: GCA_004026965.1. Lineage (NCBI taxonomy): Eukaryota > Metazoa > Chordata > Mammalia > Rodentia > Petromuridae > Petromus > Petromus typicus. Next base: position 28,186 of record PVIR01003530.1, read on the forward strand.
GTGTGAGCCACTACACACAAAACTGTGGTATGAGGTACCAGGATTGAACTCAGGACCTTGCGCTTGCGAGGCAGACACTGGAACCACTGAGCTAAACCCCCAGCCCTTTTTCATCTAAATTCTTGCAGGAGCTGCTGTCAATCATTTCCTTTCTCTCAGTTCCTTTGCCCTTCTCACAGGCTCACTCTTGGAGTGCAAGTTGCCAAATGTCTGAAAACTACATTTCCCAGAATCCTTTGCCAGCTGATTTCTAGTTAGATTCACCCCAAGGGAGGTCTTGTCAATAGACTGAAAACAAAAGCAAGAACTTGTGTTTTCCTTCTACAAGTATCTTTTACAGCGTTAGTAGCAACAGCAGGCGTGGTTAAATGCGGGTTTCTAATTCTGGTCCTCATAGCATGGTGGCCGAAATGGGCACATCTATAGACTCAGCAGCATGGAGCTCCCAGAATTTGTCTCCAGCTGTGTAACAGACCCTTCATCTCCAGACAATTAGGTGGCACCCAGGAGCTTGTCGGGCTAGTGGGAGTGTGAGCTCCTGCTCCCTGCAAGGTGGACCTGGCCGTGGTTCCAAGGCAGCTGTGGCCTGGGCTGCAGCAGTCACGTGGTGTAGCTGTCTAGAACTCTGTTAACATCATTTACTCTTCCATTCCTATAGACTACAGGTAGTTGTTAGTTTTTAAGTAACTTTGTCCTTTCCTTTTTTACTGCTCTAGTCTTCCATCAATTTTGGAATCAAGTCCTTGATTTAAATTATTTTCCTTTGACATATCTAGAGTGGTTCTGTGTTTTGGAGCAGACATTGTTGAAGACCACTAGCAGGTCTTCCTAAACCCAGTCTCAACAACATCAACAACCTTCTAGTCAGAGCTCTCTGCGGCTTCTATCCCCTCTAGAGTATCTACCCTTGAGGCTGCAAATGTGTCAATCTGTTTAAGAAGTTGCCTGAGATAGTAAACAAAAAGAGCTTCACAGACTGCCCAGTGACTTCCTGTCACCCTACCCACTGCACTGCCCCAAAGAAGCTCTGGGGCCAGAGCTAGTCTCTTTCAATAATGACACATGGCCAGCAAGCACTGGAATAGGAACGAACAGTGATTCTCTCAGTCTGTTTAAGGACCAATCTATTATTGATATAATATATTTAATTATCTGGAAATCACTTAAAGCTACTTTATTCAGTTTTAAAAAGTATCTGTTGAATCAAAATTAACACAACATTCGATTTGACTGATTATCATAATTATCAAGAAAAAAAGATACGCTGACTTTTGATGACTTTGCTTTTAAAAATTGAGTAACCTACAAATAGTTTTAAAGAGTAGACACAATCGTTGTAGTTTACAAAATACCAAATAATATTGTGATAAGTATATTTTTACAGCAGCTTTGTTCTGCAGCTTGGAACACTTTTGTTTTGTGGAACATTTGAAGTGTAATACAGAGGATGATCTTTAGCCAGATTCTCCTCTGTTTACCTCAGCGGTGCAGCCCTTCCCACCAGCTGAGGCCAGGCAGTCTGGGGCTCATCTTAACCTGCTGTAGAAAAGGGACTTAAGAGTGAGCAGTACTTTTCTCTGCTGTGCACATGGCGAGGGGTATGTGGTGGTTCCACTGCTCAGCCCCGTACCTCTCTCCTGCTTTGCACAGTACTCGGCGCCTCCAGGGACTGAACCTTTGAAAATTCCGTGGGGCGGCACTCTGTTTTAGACGTCCAGCTACAACTTTCTTGGCTGTGCCGGGCTGTGTCCTGCTTCCAGTGTTTTATTCTAATCTCATATTGCTGTGGTACCCTCTCACCACTTTGTCCTTATAGATTCATACTTTTTTCTCCTTTTTTTGTTTTTTGTTTTTTGTTTTTTGTTTTGTTTTGTTTTTTGAGACAGGGTCTCGCTTTGTAGTTCAGGCTGGCCCTGAGCTCAGCCTCAAATTCACATCACAGAAATCCTCCTGCCTCTGCCTCCCAAGTGCTGGGATGACAGGCGTGAGCCACCACGCCCGGCACTGTGGTATGTGGTGCTCATTGCTGCTGGGCGTGAGTCTCCACACCCAGTATTGTATGTGGTTACCAGGGAATCGAACCAGGGCCCTTGCACTTGCAAGACAGGCACCTGAACCACTGAGCTAACTCCCCGGCCCCACCTTTGTCTCCTTTCTTTAGACACAGTGGTACTGGAAAATACAGTGTGTGAGAAAGAGGTTCTGAGAGAACCTTCAACTCTCCACCACAAAGCTCTCAGGTGGTGGCTCCTGGACTAGTCTCTCTTTGCCAGACAGGTGGCTCCCACATGTCTGAGTCTCCAGCTCTGGCAGTGTTCAGGTGCAGACCCTGCAGGTGGCCAGCGGTGGGCAAACGAACAGTTTAATAAGGTCAGTGTGCAGATAGGTGGGAAACCCAATTAATTTGTACTATCCAGGTAGTACATGACTCACCTCTTTACATAAGACTATAGAAGAACGTAGACAAAAGCAAGGTGCCCTTCACTATGCCTCAGCATTGTGGAGGCTCTCTCCTTCTGCCTAAAATTTCCTAAAATGACCACAATTTAGGTAGCAGAGTTGTATATTTTAAACCTGCTTTCATACATGGAAAAATAGGAGAATCCCAGAATATACTGTGATAGGGGTTGTGCATAGTGTACATATATGACTGTGATGCTCGGCAACTTACTTTTTTCACAAAGCACACTGTGTGCATAGATCTAACTCTGTTTCTATAATATTTCATCACATATATGATGCCTCCAGGTTTCTCAGTTTACGTTTATGCATGGATCATGGTATATTTTGCTATTTCACGGCCAGTCGATATTCAGCTTTGTACACATTAGGATGAAATTTAGCTGTATATAACTGAGAAACCCAACATGACAATAGTTTGCATATGATGTAGGTTTAGCTTTCTTATTTAAGGGGAGTCCAAAAGAGGCAATCTGAGCTTGTAAGCAGCCCAGTGAGTTTATCACACATCCAGGATTCTCCTGCTCACTGCAGTTTCAATGTGTCCAGCCTCCCTCTGGTGAAAGTCCCCAGTCACATCCCCATTCCAGGTTCCTGCTTGCAGCAAGCGGAGAAGGTCACTCTCCCTCCCACTTAAGAAAATTTCCTAGGGGCCAGGGATACAGCTCAGTGGTTCCGGTGCCTGTCTTGCAAGTGCAAGGACCTGGGTTCGATCCCCGGTAACCACAAACAATAGTGGGTGTGGAGACTCACGCCCAGCAGCAACCAGTACCACATACCACAGTGCCGGGTGTGGTGGCTCATGCCTATCATCACAGCACTTGGGAGGCAGAGTTAGGAGGATTGCTGTGATGTGAGTTTGAGGCTGAGCTCTGGGCCAGCCTGAACCACAAAGCAAGACCCTGTCTCAAAAAACCTTAAAAAAAGAGAAAATTTCCTAGAAGTTTACACTTTTGCTCACTTTGCATTGGCTAGAATTTAATCACATGCCTACATCTGGTTGCAAGGTAATCTGGGACTTGTATTATTTTGACAGTCAATAATGTACCTATTGTTTTGAAAGAGGAAGTGAATAGTTGGAAGGCAGAACTTTCTGTTTCAAGTTGCTTATATTCGGTCATTCTTACAGCAAGGTATCCAAGAACTTCTTTTAACTTCTTTCTAAGCCATCAACCCTGTAATTGCCAGATAACAAGAGAGGATGCAGCTGAGAAATGTTGCCCAAAAAGTTAGGGGTCAAATTGTTTCTAGGACTTGAGAGGAGGGCTGTGACTGACAAAAAGAGAAGAATTTCAGTGAGTGCCATTTTTTTTCTAACTTTTTTGCATAAGTAATTGTCCAGAGTAATCATCTTTTCTCACTGATATATGATGCTCCATTTCTCATCTCTGATTGTCTCTGAGGTTTCATCTATTCAGCAGTATTTACAAAGAATACTGTCATCACATGCTTTGACCTGGTAATATTTTTACAAGATTAAAAAATAATATTCAAGTAAGAAGTCCAAAGAATAGACAAAATACTTCTGAAAATAAAAACAAGTATGATGTACTTCTTGTTGGATCTTAAAACAAGTTATAAAATTATAGTAATTAAAAGAGTATAAGCTCAAGAAAAACAAACATATTGAAGAAAGACAAAGACAAGAAAGCCAACAAATCGCTGTTGGCTTATATATGATGGAATAGGTGATGGAATTCAGTTTATTTGCCAACACAAATTTCAGATGAATCAAAGCATTTAGTATTAAAAACTAACCCATAAAATAGTTACATATTATTTTGGTCTAAAGAATAATATTTAAAGCATACGACAGCAGAATATACTGTAAAGGGTAACATTGCTAAATGTTAGCTACATAAATATTCCACACCCATATATCTAAAAAGCCACAGTCAAAACAAATACCTCAAGTAAAAGTAAAAGCATATGATACCAAGAAAAATATTATCCATGTGTATTAAGCAAAACTCAATGCCCTCTGTCTAAAGAGTCTTTTTAAAAATCAGTAAGAAAAAATGAACACTACAAGAGAAAAATGATCAAAGTGCAGGTATTTTAGAAAAGAATTATGGCAGAGTGGCACACACCTACAGAGTTCCTTCAGAACTCAGGGAAGCTGAGGCGGGAAGATAGCCATTGGAAACTTAGCTTGGGGCAGTTAGTGATATCCTGTCTTCAAATAAAAACTGAAAAATACTGGAGAGTAGATCAGTGCAAGGGCCTGAGTTTCATCTTTAGTACTGCAGCTCATGTCTATAATCTCAGTATTTGGGAGGTTGAGGCAGGAAGATAGCACTAAGTTAGAGACCAACCTGGGCTAGCTGGTCAGGTTAAATCCACCCTGAACTGCACAGTGAGACCCTATCTCAAAAGAAGGAGGAGAGAAAGACAAGGAGAAGATAAAGAGGTAGCTGATTGACTAATATACTAGCATTAAAGTACAAAATAAAATAATGCTAAGTAGAATTTACTACCTATCAAGTTGGCCCATTTCTTCTAAATGATAAGCTCTAGGCTACTGAACATACAGAAAAAGTGTTAAAATATCTGAGTGTTTTAGTTGAAACAATAGTTCCAGCAAACACTGTATATTAAAAACCTTAGGAAATATTCATACTTTTTTATCCAGGGTGAAAATCTACCCTAAAAAAATAGATCACAGATACACACAACAGTTTTGCCTAAGGTGAGTGAGTTCCTGAATTAGATTAATGAAATTAGAAGCTATCTTAAGGATACATTGGTTAATTTTTGCTTCATTATGGTATCTTGCTCTCCCAGTGCTAACCTTCCTTCTCTACTTAGAGTTAACCACGAAAAGCAGAAGATTGTGGATCAGAGAAAGAACAAGGGTGGTTTTAGGGACGTGTATCTGGACTTGTCCCCTCGATTCAGCCCAGTGGTCGTCACTCTGGGCTGCGCATGAAAATCGCCACAGGCCCTTTTTTTAAAGCTCATATCTGAAGTCCCTGAAATTCCAGGGCAGCTGGTCCTGGGTAAAGCCAATGCATTGCTATGGTGTTTTTTAAAGTTTCCTGGGTGATTGATTTAATGTGCAGCCAGGGTCAAGATCCATCACTAAGCAGAACTCCCTTTAAGATGATGAATTACATAGGCTATTGATCAAAGCTGGGACTAACAGCCCTCTCCGAACCCCAGGGAGGCTAGAACATGGCATGAGTCTGGCTGGTCATGAATGGGCATCAGCCAGCCCAATGGCCCCAGAGACTGACCCTCCTGGCCATTCAAGAGCCTGGCCAGCCCAGGTTGACAAGATTTAATACTCAGAGGTCATGAGTGACCTTGACAAGCACACTTACAGGTGAAGGATTCTTGACTGCTCTGTGACAAACCGCCAAAACAAAACCACACTCCCGTTCGACTTTCCATTTTTAGCCTCTTTATTACCTCCATCTGTTGATGGTGATGGCGCGGTGAACACACAGGGAGTGAGCAGCACAGTTGTGTGGTATTGTATAAATAAAGGCAGACAGACTCCTACGGTCTCCCACTTGCAGGGGGGCTACCGCTCCCTAAGTGGGTCCCTCCTTCTGTCCACACATGCTATTCCTCGGTCCCTTCTCCTACACCTCAATAACAACTTCGCAGTTCACACTCCATTTCACACAAACAACTTTCTCGTGCTTCCTGGCTGGCACGGTGATGGCTGGAGGCTCAGCAGCAGCAGACCTTGAAAGACTTGTTTATTTTCATCAGCGACTGCTTTTCCCCTGACCCTCAACTGCCCTCTCTCTCCCTCACTCTCCCCATCCCCAGTGAGGTGACCTTCGAGTGTCATAGTTCATCTCAGGTAATTCACGTCCTAACACAAATGACTCAGTAAGGTCTAAGGTAAGAGAATAAAAGAGAAGGGTGAATTATGGGGATAATATTTACTGGAGATCTTTAATTTTCTGCTCCTTTTCACCAGAGTAGGATTTCCATGAAAGGAAACAGAGACGGGAAATACTCCAGGGCAGTGCTTCCAAGCTTCACTTACTTAGAGTGCATTTTCGTGATTTCTGTCCCATTGTATCAGTAATAGGATTATTTCTGTAACATTTCTTTCATTATCTTTATTAATCCTTAAATAGACATATGTAGTATTTTTAAGTAAGCCTGCTTATTCCTGAAAATAGAAAACCACTGTCCTTTTCCAAATTTGAAGGTAAGCTTAACAACACATACAATAAAGACAAAACAATGTTATGACCTTCTGTAGATGCTGTTGCTTGCAGGAAACTGAGTTTGAGACTTTCTCTTTGTCTTTAAAGATGAGTAGGTAAGAGAGGTGTTACAGATGTTTTAGCACCAACTGTTATTTCTTTTCCATTAGTACCTGTTTGTAGTACATGCAGTTACAGCCATCTTGAGGAATGGGTACATGTACATAAGACAGCTTGTGTCTTCTTTAACCCTCTTTTCCTCCCTCCAACCTCTGCTAGTTCCACCTTCTCCATTTTCATTCTTGTTAATGTTAACTTGAGCTCTTGCCTATTATATTTAACGTTCACTGATGTTATCAGTGAACAGACTTGTTTACCCTTCCCTGGCCCTTCCTTCTTGCCTTTTTCTCCTGGACTCCTTCCCCTGTGCAAAGACACATTCCTTGTCTCCTTCTATTCACCCCTTATTAGGCTCCTCTTTGTACTTTACCTCACTCAAATGAGAGAAACCACACAAGTATTTAAGCCTGGTTTATGTGTCTGGTTTATTTCACTCATCATTATATTTTCCAGAGGCCCTATTTCCCTACAAATGTCTCATATATGTCCTTCTTTATAGCCTAGTAATTTTCCATTGTATATAGATACCACATTTTGAAAATCCAATCATATGTTGATAAGTATACAGGCTGCTTCCAGGGTTTAGCGATGATGATTTGTGCTGCTATAAACACTGGTACACGTTGACATTTCTTGATATAATTAGAAGGATGGAAAATGTTTGTGAAAGAATAATGTTCTTTGTGGGTGGGTGGTTGTGTTTGTCTCAGTGCTCATAAATACCCCATTTTGGAGAAACACCTTCTTAGCTGACTGTTTACTTTTATTTCCAGTAAGACGCTCTATAGGCCTCTTCCTTGTTTGGCTGGATCCAGAAATAATCTTGAATATGATTTTGGATCCTTTTTTAAAAAAACTAGACTAGCCATCTAACTACCAATAAGTCTCCCTGAGAGATTTTAACTTGGTGAGTCTAGACTCCAACTCAAATCTTTATTTCTCAAACATATAACAGATGATTCTGATTGGAGGGAGCTGTCTTTAAACAGCAAGATACCTCTGCTACCCTCCCAAGAACCTGGGTACCCAACTCCTTCCCAATCACTCAGCTCAAAAGCCCCAAATTAAATTACTCCAAAGCATTTCCACCACAAAAGGTTCTCTCATCTTTTACCATCTTCCTGCAGAACTGGAAAGTACTGCCTTTATGAATAATTCCTGAAAATGCCCCACTCTTGCCCTGTGCATGGAATAAGGCAAAGGAGAGAAGGAGAGCAAAAGGCAAGAAGATCCCCTACTTTCCACATGGGGGAGACACAGGTTCCATTTTGCAGACAGTTGCCACCTATTTTCCATTTCTAGTGGGATTTCTTAGTTTTATCTTTACAGTTTTAACTTCTGTTAATCCTTGATCCTTAAACAGTCAGGTGAGAGGCGAGAGTGCTAGGGCAATGGTATTAAAACGTCCTTGGACTCAGTTTGACTGCTTTGCCAAGAGATACCACACAGTGAACTTTCTCTCTCTCTCTCTCTCTCTCATCATTGTGTAGGGAGCATTAGTCAGATTTTCTACAGTCAAGACAGCCACTAACGTACATTTTGATTTTTAGATCCAAAGTCATCTCTTTCACTTTACCCTCCAGAGATTATTCAGCTTAATGCTAAAGCCCATATATCTAGGAGCCAGGCCAACTGGAATCCAAAGCCTATTTTTTGTAGTTTGCTGACCAAAGGACCTTGATCACATTTTCTAACCTCTTAGCATCTCAATTTTCTTATCTTTTTGTGGGTGGCAATAAAAAGAAATTAAAGTTTGCAGTTCTGTTGATTAAGAAAACATATGAAGATATTTTCAGAGTGCCTGGCAGAAATGAGTGTTCCAAAAGGTTAGGCTTCATTATGTCATTGTAATCATTATCATCATCATCACCACCTACTCATTTATGAATCTCTGAGTAGACCAGGGGTAGCAGCTAAGTGCTAAAGGAAGATAGCAGACATTTTCTCTATTTATAGGCTGCATAGATTTAAGCCTATTTGCTATGTTTATGAAATTATCTATATTTAGAGTCTTAGTGTCAGAAAAACTAGTCCAGCACTTGAAAGTTGAAAATATCAGATCTCACTTTCCTGGACTCTCTTGCAGCTATAAAGACTCAGTCATTGCCTGTCCCTTCCCATGGGGTCTACAGGGCCAAGGACACGTCCCCCTTTCATGTAGACTACCTTTTAGCATCCTAGATTCTAGAATTACTGACCAAACATCCTTGCCCTGTATTTAAGCTTTCTTTTCTCGGTTTCATCCTGCCCATGGCAAACTGCTTTGCTATGTGACATACTTGAGGCTCTCAGGGAGGCCAAGAGATGTCTATTTGTGAGGGTGGGTAGAGCTGGGAGGTTTACACATTTGTGTACAAGGCAATTTTAAAGTGGAGGATGATTAGGAACTAAAAAGAGAAAAGGATTAGGCTATATGCCAGGGGCTGTTTTTCCCCAAGACCATCATCTTTATTTGAAATAGGCCTTATAGGATGTTCTGAAGATATATTAGAATGGGATTCTACAACATATTTAGTACTTTGAAAATTTGGTTTCATTACTTTTGAATGCTTATGTATGTACCATGTCAACCTCTATTTGGGCTCTTGCTCCAATCCCTGAAAAGATTAGGAGCTGTCTCTGCACCTATTCCAGACCTTGAGGCAGAAGCCGAGGACATAGGAAGCAAGAATTACAAGGGTCGGTCTGTCTGTGTTTCTGTGTTCTCTCTGTGTGTTCTCCCCACACCCCGTCTCTCTCTCTCTCTCTCTCTCTCTCTCTCTCTCTCTCTCTCTCTCTCTTTCTATCTCTGTCTATCTCTCTGGCAATGGCAGCTGTACCAAGATTAAAGTTCTAAACTCAGCATAGCAGGAGTCATGAGTGCACCAGAGTCTGTTGCCATTGATGGGAATAGGGAGCCGAAGCTAATCTTACGGAGGCAGGAGAAGTGACATATCAGTCAGATATCAAAGACAGACTTCCTGCTGGGGACCTGGCCAGAAATCCCTGCTAACAAGACCCTCCTGGCTCTTCTAACTTCCTCTTTCTCCAGATATCTCAGTGAGTCTATGAATCACACAGTCTTTAATTCTCTTTTGAAATGCTGATCTTTCACCCCACTAATCCATGTGTCTAAATTAAAAAGTAGAACAAAAAAAAAAATAGTAGAAAGTTACAACTAAAATTATCCAAATATCTCTCCACCCAGAAGAATTCACTGTCATCACTCTAGGATAAACCTTCCAGATTTTATATGTAACTATTAATATAAAAACATAAGATTATAAAAATAAATAACATCACACCTTATGTTTTTGCAATCTAAATTTCTCACAAAACCCTGAACTGTGGATGTATTTATGTAACTATACATTTTTCTTTTTTAATTAAATTCTTATTTTGAGATATTTATAGAGTCATATGTAGTTGTGAGAGATAATACAAAGAAATGTAACTTTTCCTGGTGCCCCCCATGTGACCCTTTGCAAAACATCTATACTGTACCACAATGCAGATATTGACATTAGCAGAGTCCACCGTCCTTACTCAGATTTTTTAGTTTATTGCACTCACCTACATGTGAGTTTAGTGAATCTGGTGCTAGTTTGTGTTGATGTGCCCACCACCATAGTCAGCACCCAGAACAGTTCCACCATCAGAAAGGTCTTCCATGCCACCCCTTGACAGCCTCATCCTGGCCTCCCATGGTGTCCCTGCCCTTCTCACTGAGCATAATTCCCTGGAAATCCAGCCTTGCCCGTGCATGCATCAGCAATTTAGTCCTGTGTATGTCACAGTATGTCGTGTCATGATTTCTTTAATCATTCACCCACTGAAGGACTTTGGATGTTTCCTGTTTGCCTATTAGGAATAAGCAGTAGGAAATTTGTGCACAGGCTTTTGTATGGATGTAAATTTTTATGTATCTAGATAAATGAATGGCAAAGACATCAACTGCTACATCAAATAGTAAGTGAGTGGTATCTTTAGAAGAATCAGCCCCACTGTTTTTCAGAGTAGCCATACCACTTTATGTGAGAGATCTAGTTTCTCCACATCCTCGGCAGAATCTGGTGTTTCCACTCGTTTTTATTTCAGCCATTCTGATAGGTATAAAAAGCAACACCATATCGTGGCTTTAACATGTTTTCCTGATGGCTAATGCTGTTGTATATCTTTTCTTATGCTTGTTTTCCAAGTGCATGTCCTTTTTTATAAAGTGTCTTTTTATGTCTTTTGCTCATTTTCCAACTTGATTTTTTAAACTGTTGAGTATTAGAGAATTCTTTATTCATTCTGGCTACTAGTCCTTTGTCTAACAAGATGGTTTGGAAGTATTTTGTTTCAGTGCACAATTTGTTTTTTCACTCTCTTCCCAGGGTCTTTGTTGAACAAAATTTTAATTTGGATGAAGTAAAATCTATAAATTTTTCCTTTACAAAGTATGCTTTGGATGTTAATCTATGAATTCAAATATTTAGTATTTTTCCCATTTTTGGAAAAAAAATATATTTAAGGCTGGTTGTGGTGGTGGTGCATACTGATAATATCAGAATTCTGGGAAGCTGAGACAGGAGAATTCCAAGTCCAAGCCCATCCCGAGCAATTTAGCAAGACCTTGTCTCGGATGTGTTTTCATAATGTACCATAAAGACTTGAATTAAAAAAATAAATAATAAAAAATAGTCCAAGGATGTAGCCCAGTGTTATATGTCTGGGCCCAATCCCTAGTACAAAAAGAAGAAAAGTTTTATATCTAAAAATACATTTTTCATTTGACATATATTTAAGATCACGATCCATTTTCAGCATGAGTTTAGGCTGAGAAGTAGATTTTTCTAGATTTTGCATATAACTAATTATATAAATTAATATAAATATATGCAATCATAAGAATAAATGGTATCATGTCTTATATCCTGTTGTGCAACCTGAGTTTCTACATTTCTACACTGTCAACATCTTCACACAGCACTACAGTTTAATCTGTTGGATAATGTCTAATGGCTGCGTAATAGGTCACCGCACGGCTGTATTACAAGGCAGGCATATTTTAAAACCTGCTTACACTGCCCCAATATCCATTTAATAGGATTCTTTATAGCTTAGAGAAGACAGCAGCAATATCTGTTGCTTGAAGCTAAGAACTCTCATACAAGCACATAAGCTGCTTTCTGAAAGGTTATTTAACCAAACATTACATGTCAAGTATGTTAAAAAAATAAAAAGAGATAGAACCTGGAAAATAATTTTTTTCCTGAATCCTTTAGGCTTCAATATTATACCAAATCAGAGAATCTGGCAATATCAAATGTACGTGATAAAATACTCCCCAACCACATGCTACGTATATTTGAAGATTTACATAGATTTCTTTTTGAGGACCCGAGGGGGTAATTGCCAAGGCTGAGGCTGGGGATTGTAGACATCACCCCTCTCACATGGTGAATCCTCCTCCCTAGGTGTCCTATCAGCATCACCTGGCGAGCCGTTTCAGTTTATACCGTCTCATCTCCCACCTGCCTTTACTGAAGTATAATCTTCCAGGATGGGGCCTGGACCTGTATCTTGGGGGACATCACCAGGTGACTGTCACTCCCATTTGGGACAATGAACCACACCTGTTCAAATATTCCACAGTCCACATTCCTTTGGTACCCCCTTATCTAAAGCAGCCCATGTGGCTACTTAAATTCTGTTAGAAAGTTCACTGTCAAGTACGAGGTTGCTTGCTTCAGAATAGCCTCCCAGCAGCTATAGTTCCATTACCTGCAGCAGTGCTCCTTACCCTCAACTATTCCTCCAAACCATTTTGGAGACCTACAAAAATGTTGGTGCCTGGACCTCACACCAAGAACAGATGGACTGGATTTGGGTGCAGCCTAAACACTGGGGAAGGCAGGCAGAGGACAGAACTACTGGGTAGAGGCACACAGTGTCACATGCGCAAATGCCTGAGGTGTGAAACACTTCAGTGGGCGAGGACTGTTATTATAGGTAGAAAAGCTAGTCAGAAATATGGTAGGCAGACATCCAGGGAAGGCCCTTGGAGAAAACTCACAAGAAGTTTACCAAAGGTCAAGGACATCAGAAAAATCCTGGAAAACAGTGACCAATTAAGGCCTCATTCTCCTGAATAACTAAGGCAGTAGGGAGTCAAGGTCTAGACTCACCTCCTCTCTTCCCAGGGATGTAGTAATTGTACATTTCCTGGGACAAAGGGCCCACCTGGAAGAGCCTTGTGATGGAGGGAGGGCCCAAGATGACTTAATTTCTCATTGGACCCCATTTGATCAAGATTGCTTAAACAACTGTACTTGTTATAATTCCATTGGTCTGCCCATTTCTTTTCAATCTTATTGGAAGCCCCCATTTTACCCATTGGTTAACTGTTAATTTATCCACCTCCTTGAATCTTATTGGAAGCCCCCAGCTTAAACCCGCCTCACCTCATGGCTTTGTTCCATAAAAGCCCTCTGGAAAACGAGTTGAGTGGGCTACCCAACTTTCCGGGTTCCCCTTTCTGTCTCTCTTAAGGCAGAAACTTTCTCTCAATAAAATTTTCCTACTCAAACCTCCGTCAGTCATTCCTAAAATTCATTCTTTGATTTTAGAGAACGCAAGCTCTCGTTTTAAGTGGGGAGCCAGATCTCACGCTCCTGTGTCACTGTGACAAACTGAGGTATTCTTGGTTCATCTGAAGAAGGCGTCAGCTCCTCGGATCCAGAAAGCCAAATAGGAGAACTTTCCCTGTTTGTCATTATATGACATCTTGGGATTCTTAACTGCTGGCAAGTGATATCGAAAGGAAAAAGCCTGCAGATTCAGCAGACGTGACACTTTGCTCTAAAGCATGTTAGTATAGAGCATTCCTTCCACAGGTTTCCCAAGCTCAGAACGATGGCCATTTTGAACTGGCTCTTTCTTTATTAGGAGGTTGTAAAGCCCTGTAGAATGTCTACCATCGCTGTGTTCTACCTCCTCGAAGCCAAGAGCAACCTTTCCTCACCTACATGGAGCAATCAACAGGATCTGTGGATATTGGCAAATATCCCCCAGAGAGCAAATTTCTTTCAAACAATGTCTCCAGTGATAAAGAATTCACTCCTGTAAGGAAGTCCTTTGTTTTTCTAAATAGACATCTCTCTTTATAACCCCATTTTCTAATGCCACACAAAAAGCAGACCTTCCAGATTTCACAGTTTGCTCTTGTGTGGTCCTTGCAAAGCTGCTAAGGTTCCTACAGGCAGCCTGTCTTCCTGACCACTCACCCTCTGCCGAATGGCCTCCATTTTTTAGATATTCCTCATAAACTATCGTACTTAGCTGAACACGACATTCCAGGTGCAGGTTGCCCATCAAGGTCTGCAGAGGGACTATTTCCTGCCATGATTTGGGCATTGTGCTTCTATTAATGCACCACTGGATCATATTAGTTATTTGCCGGGTGACCACATCCCACTGTTGACTCAGACTGAGCTTGTGGCCAATTAAAACCCACAAGCATTGGTCATGTTGCTCTTAGCCTCACTCCATCCTGTGCTTCTGTAGCTGTGTGCGTGTGCATGTGTGTGTACTGCAGCCTAATTTTAGAATATTATGTCTCTTGTTGTTAAATTTCATTTCCTTGGTTTCAGTACATCGTTTTAGTACACTCCATAATTTGAATCCATATTCATCGTTCAACAAGAGAGCTATTATGTCCAATTTTGTGTCATTCACAAGTTATTAGCTTGGCCGCTCTCCTCGTCCTCACTTAAGCCATTGTTAGAAATGTTGTCCAGGTCAGAGTCTGGACAGGAGTATCACGGAACTTTCCGAGACAGCTCGCCTTACATGAAACAGCCTCCGTGGTGCTTCAGTATTCCATCTCTATCCGCACTCCTGCCGTTGATCCACAACACCATGATGGCAAATTTGAGCTGCTAAAATTGAGTTACGCTATTAGGCTTAAAAAGAAAGGAAATTCTGACACAAGCTACAATACGGAAGAGGCTGGAGGACATTATGCTAAGTGTAATAAGCCAGTCACCAAGGACCAACATATGATTCCTTTTATACGCGGCACCTAGAATAATCAAATTATAGAGATGGAAAGTCTAATGTTGCCACAAGCTGCAGCGATGGAGAATGAGAAATAACTGTGTAGAGTTTCAATTCGGAAATATAAGAATACTCCAGAGATGGATGATGGTGATGCTTCCACCCATGTACGTGTTTTATTGCCACCAAAATACACACCCTCACAATTAGATTAGGTCAGTTTCAGATGTATTATTTGGTGACCTGTCATTACCTTCCAAGTGCTCATGATACAAAAAAAATGTACGTGTTCATTTAAGATTTTCACACTTAACCATCTTTAGCTTCTTGGAATTTGTCTTCTGTGAAAACAAAGATTAACATCTTTCACCAGTCTCCTAAGCTTGTTTTCAACAAATTATTATGAACACACTCTGTCCAAGGTTTCGAAGATTAATGAAATTTAGATTTTGATCCTCAAAAAGCCAAATGGTTATGGGCAATTGCTTGAGAATCTTGTTTCCATGTGTTCTAGAGTGACTATAGTTCAAGGTCAGGAAGGACAAAGAATCCATGGCAAGAGCAAAAAAAAGGAGGGGCAGAAAAAAAGTGATCTAAACTAGATTTTGTTCGGCCAACAAGATGTTGCTTCTAGGAAGATGGCCTTCCGTAGTCAGAAGGCAGGGAATGGTTGGCACATGGCGGGGAAGAGGGACAGTCCTCAGAAGCCTAGGCAGACAGAAAAGTAGAGTCTTGAAAGTCTTTTCCTGAGTGCTGTTCCCCACCCCGCAGCTGGAGCTGGAGTAGCTGTTGCCGTGTGGAGAGTAAACAATGCATAAGTGAGGGGGGAAAGGATAGCGCGTTCTAGGAGAAAAAAATTTATCAGTAAATTAAATCTAGTTGACATGGGAATGTATAATTTCCAAGTGTCAGGGAATTATATTCAAACAATGACCAAAATTTGAAAAGTAGTCTCCTTTAGTGAGCACATAAACAAGGAACAAAGGCATCTTTCTTCCTTGGAATCCTAGGATGCTAGGTATTCCATGTACTAGTCTGCTTTTCATTAGTGCAAGACATACATGAGAAATCAACTTAGGAAGAGAAAAGGGCAGCTTGACTCACAGTTTTAAGGATTTTGATCCATGGTCAGTTAGCTCCATTGTTTTTGGCCCTTAAGAAGGCAGTACATCACAGCAGCAGTGTGGGGTAGAGCAAAACTAGGAAGGAAAAGAGGGAGGGGAAAGGTCTGCAGCTGTGCTGTCTCCCACCATCACCTTCAAGGGTGTGCTCCTGAATGACCCAAGACACCCCCCCCCCATGCCCTACCATTCCCTCCCAATAGAAGAATGCCGTGAACTAAGCATTAAACACACAGGCTTTTGCAGGATTTCCCCAAGGCTTTGTAGACTTGTCTGCATCTAGGAAAGATTTGTGGAGCTCCCAGAAAAGAAGGCAAGGTTTCCTCTTGCTCTCAGTGTATTTAATGGGAAACTAGAGAATCCAAATGGTATCCATTTGGTAGTTCTTCACAGTAGGGGAGTCATAATCCTGCTGCTCCCTCAAACCTCTCACATCGGATGAGAAGACACTTGGCAACAATAAGGCCTAGTTCACTGTCATCATAAGACATTGACCTCACTTACAGAAGAGTACCTTGTGCACATATCCACAACCGGTCATGCATATTCTCACCCTTTCATGACCCTTCTGGTCTGATTGTGGATAAGGAGAGACTTTCAGTTATAGTACAGATCTAAAATATCCCCCCAGGTTCTCATGTGTTCAGGAGCGAGAGTTCACTAAGACTAATCGGCAAATCCATTGATGAGACCATAATTTCATAGCATTATTGGGAAACTGTGGAAGCAGGAGGTGGGGCTTACTTGGAGGGGCAGGTCATGGGCTTGTGTCCTTAGTTATTATATGGCCCATAGCCCTTGGATCTCTAGCTTTTTCCTCTTTGCTTCCTGATTACCATGAGGTAAGCAGTGTTTCTCTATTACATCTTTCCCCATGATGATGTTTCCACATCACCATAAGCCTAGAAACAATGGACCAAGCGACAAAGGACTGAAGCTACTGAACCATAAACTTTTCCTCCTTTATATTCTGTATGTCAGGTATTTTGTCCCAGCAATGGAAAGGTGACAAGTACACTTCTAAATAGAAGGGTTATTTACTGCAACAAGACCTGCTTGATGCAACCCCTTCGTCATCTCTTCACAGGCTGAGCTGAGAACTAGCCAGGAATATGCTTTCAACTATGGCAAACTAAGCACCAAACCAGGGGAGAGGAAAATGACCCATAAATTAAAGTGGGCGATCGGAGTGTCAATTATGTTGAGTCTACAGACTTAAACTCATTTAGTAAACCAGAACCCATTTATCTCCTCATATCTCTCTTATTCTTTAAATTCCATTTTTTAAGGATTTCTTACTTTGAATCTGAAGGCCATTTTTTTTATTGGAAGCAAACTAAAATCCAAGTTCTTCTTTTAATCTGTCATCTCATGGCACAATCCTGTCATTTATCTTCTTGCTTCAAATGTGCCCCCAAAATCAATTTTTCTTTCCTTAACATATTTGCAAGCTTAGCTCTTTTTTTGCTGTGTCCTCACCAAGATCACTGTTGTCTGTGCACCCCGCTTTCTCCTGTGTACCTTCTGTTTTGTATCCCTCCTCCTGCCTTTCGAATGGTGATCACTCCCTCACCAGAACTCAGTACTCTGAGGGGTGTCATTTCCCTCTTTTTCCCCCATATAAAGTATATAGGAAACTATCAAATATCCCTGTATCGAGCTGCATTTATTCTGCTTTGCATTTTGGGCACAGGATCATGGCCTGGGAAAATGTCAGTCTTTCTGCCTAACAGTTAAGCCACAGGGTACAGTAACTCATGCGATCTCCATGGTTCCCCATGAGCTTGGCAAGGCAGACATAAATATTGCCTTTGTATAGTCAGGGAAGACAGATCTCAGGGAGATCACAGGAGGTGATAATCCGATTAAATTCAGAATCACTGGGCTCTTCATCACCAGCAATAACATACAGGAACAACAAAGACTGGGCCTCCACTGTGGCTGAGCACTGTTACAGAATGTGGCAATGTATCCGAGAACAAGGCAAAGACAGTGGTCCCATGGGGCTTGTGCGGTAGCAAGGAGGCACAGGCCAGCAAATCACACCAGATGGTGAGGAGAAGGGAAGGATGTTGCTTTATAAGGGGTTGGAGCACACTTCACTGAGGAGGTGCTGTTTGAAGTTACATGAAAGAAACAAAGGAGGCGTATAGATAAGAAGAGTTTTGGACAAAAGGAAGAGCCAATGCAAAGGCCCTGAGTAGGGAGTGTGCTTGCTTCATCTCTGAGAAACACAAGGAAGCCTATGTTTTGCAACAAAGCAGTGAGGGACAGGATAGAAGGAGATGAAATCGGGACATAAACCAGTGAGTCTTTGGGGCTTTCACTGATACAAAGAGCCCCCTGTGGTATATGCGCCATAGGTTCGCCACCACAGGTTCAGCCCTGCTCACCACTAGACGTACAAGCCTATGGGTTATTACAAATCAGGATTTTATTCTGAGTCACGTGAAAAGCCGCTGGATTTCTTGGTCCATCAGGTGTCGAGTGTTAGAGGAAAAGGCCAGTGGGAACTTGAAGATCTTAGACTGCAGGTTGAAGGTGCCATTCCCTGGAAGGAGAGGATGGAACGGGGATCCAGTTGGGCGCAGGAGGCCAGGCCAGAGTTCAGCCTGGACATGCCATTTACTGGGATGGGCAAGGCTAAGGGAGGGCAGTGACAGGTGGGAGCAGAGGAGGTTGAAAGCACAGCAGCACTGCGTGGATCCAAAGGGCCAGGAGAAGATGTGGGTAGGCAGCAAGTGATGGGGGCTGAGCAGGGCTGCTCGGGGAGTGTGTGACTCGGAGCATCTCTCCTGGCCCTTGGCCTGCACATCCCACTAACTTCTCACCCTCACTCTTTGGAAGTTTTAGTTTCCCAAACTTAAAAATTTCAAAACCAGCCTATTATTCTTTGGCCCTCCATTTGCATTTCTGCCGACCTTTCCTATGTTAATCAACTGCAGCATCATCTTCCTCGATCCCGAAGGCTTCTTTGAGTCTCCCTCTTGCCTACCAGACTCTAAAGCAGCCTATCAACAGGTTCTGCTGTGTTGAGAGACATGAGAGATATCTCCAAAGTTGGTGTGGTGGTGCATACCTGTGATCCCAGACCTCTGGAGAATCACAAGGTCAAATCCAGCCTGGGAAATTTAACAAGAGCTTGCTTCAGAACAAACTAGGTTTTGAAAGGCAGGTGGCGATGTAGCTCAGTGGGAAGTCAAGGGTTCAATTATCCAGTACAAACACACACACACACACATACACACACACACACACACACACACACACACACATACACACACACATACACCTGAGGGGAGATCTCAAATTCACTGCCTCTTACTGCTCATGAAGTCTGTGCTAGTCCTAGATTTCATCACTTTTAGCTCGTGTGTGGAAAAACCTCATTCTTACGCACTCCTACCCTTAGCCTTCTACGATGTTATCTACCCAATGGCTGGATTAGTTTTTTTTCATAAAATATCCATTGAGTTATACCCTTAGGAAAAAAGGTGAGGCTATTACTTTAGGCTTCATAGTCCTGTGTGCCGAGAGGGTTTTTTCCCACATGCTTTTCTATTTTCCTCACACCTGAATTCTGATGCATGGAATACATACTGAGTTGGAACTTTCTTTCCTCGTCATGACTGGGCCTTTTTAAAATCTTTTGTGGTGCTTTATAGCTGAAGTATGAAGGTCTGAGCCTACATATATACATATATATGTTGTTTTGTTTTCCTTTGTATTTGTGCTTTTTCTCATTTGTCTGACTGCTGCATAATTTCCTTATCTTAAAATTCTAACAGATTTGTTTAGATAGCAGGTCCCCTTTAATTAATTTTCTTTTCCTTAGAAAATAATGAAGCTTTTAATTTAAGAAAGGCAAACTTTGTGCCTGTCATATCTTTTATCCTTCGGCATCCACTGAGCTGCCATTTCTTTGCCATCTTTTACAGGTGGCTTCCACTAGCGAGGGCTTTTCCACACCGAGGAAGAACGTGTAAATCTGGCGAGTCACACAGAGCTGAGAGCTGCCCAGGTAGGTCGCTGTGCCTCTCACAGCCATCACCGGGCACTCACGAAGGCCCAGCAGGACACCCTGCTGGACCACTGTAACAGCAACATCAAATGTCCATTCAGGGACACGCACAGCCCTGTCCTTGAAGACCAGAGATTCAAGGGGATACAAGTCGGGAAATAACAAATACGATTAGAAGCAATATTCTGGCCTTGATGTTTTGTCAGTTTCTGAGTAGAATAGATCAAAGTTTGTCTTTATTTCCACAGTCCAAAAATCAAAACAGAGCCAAAAAAAAAAAAGGCCTCAGGACAAAAAAATGTCACTGTGAATTCAGTTTTCTTTATTTTAACGTATATGTCACTCAGCACCTTTTAATTTTGCTGCCATCCACTTGCTGCTATATTTTTTAATTCTGATAAAGCCAGACTTCTTGGCTAGTTGCTTTGGTCTTAAGCACAAATCAGACCTGATGGGACACCCTCTAACCAATGGGAATTTCTGTTACGAACTTTGGGATACTGAGCTCCTACACTCTAGGGAAGAAGGATAAGCATTGGCCGAAGTTTTCCCCAGTGCCTACCTTGCCTACTTTCCTCTGCTTTTCAAGCACACGTGCCCCTTGGAGGTGGGAGCTGTAGCATCCTCATCTTTTCTCACTGCAAAAGTGGATTCCACCGAATCAAACCAGAGTCAATTCCACAAGGCCCAGAATTTAGGCCAAGTCACGGCTGAAATAGTACAGAGCCCTTTAAGGTTGGTAAAAAATCATTAAACATATAAAGCTTCCAGAATTTGTAATCCAGATCTGCAAACAGATTTCCATACACCGATGCAGAGAAACGTAATTATCATTCATCAGAGATGGGTTATTGTCAGAGCGTCTGAGCCGAGGCCGGTCAGGCAGCTGACTGCGAGCTTCTCCGCCCAGAGCGGGGCGGACGCGAGACGCTCGCTGAAGAAGCCAGGGCCTGCGTGGCCCCCTGAGACCCGCTCAGCATGTGGCGTCACCCTGGATCTGAATGGACCCGTGCACATCAACGGTGTAAACAAGGAAATCGCCCGTATTGACTCCGCTGGAGTGTGTGATATAAATTTACTTTCCTCCTCCTGGGCTCCGGCCAGCGTCCCCTTCCACGTTCTAGCAGCCAGGAGCACAGTGGCCATTCTGCTGGCCGGGGAGCACGGAAGCCTCTGCTGGAGGGGGCTCTGAACGTGTTTCTAATTTTTCATTTATGAACATTTTGAGCATCCTGTAGATAACAGCCACCCGTGTACCTGACACTCAAATTGCTCGGGTGCACATATTTTTTGCTTGAGATTTTTTGCATAGACAGAAGGAATGTTACAGGCAAAAAAAAAAAAAAAAAAACTCTTCCAGATACTGTCTCGTCTGCTCACCCCTTGACTATCCTCCTGCAAACACATCCCGGAAGGTGGTCCTGAGGTTGGTGTAGACCTTTCTCAGGAATGTTCCCATTTTACTACACGTGTGTCTTGGGGGTGTCAGTGCTGGGGAATGAACCCAGGCCTTCATACCGAGCTATATCCTCAGTCCTTTTTCTGAGACAGGGTCTCACTAAATTACCCAGCATGGGCTCCAGTTTGAGATCTTCTTGCCTCAGCCTCCCAGAGTGCTGGAATAACGAGAACATTCCCCCATTCCCAAATGGGAATGTTTGTACACATCTTTAAAATATAGTGAAGGGCTATACGCTATCCATATCTTCTACATACGATGTTAAGATTTCTCTGCATTAATTGGTGCCAGTCTAGATTATTTGACTGCAAGGTATATTCCACTAGATCCATAAATAAAACCATTTTTTCTTCAATTGCATTCTAAATCAGCATTTAGACTTTTTCAGTTTTCAATAGTATAAACAACAGTGTGTTCAACCCTTACCTCTCTGTATGTGCAAATTGGAGAGTTTTGCTGGGAGCCGCGTCTTTTCTTTACTTTCTCTTTCTCTTCACTGCACCCTGCAGAGAGAGAGAACATCTTTCACTACCATGTGCTGACAATAGGTATGGCTTTTACAAGATCAAGGACTAATCTTATAATGTGTAATACACTTATATCTTCTTCTTCTCTTCCTCCTTCCCCTCCTCCTTCTCCTCTCCTTCTTCCTCCTCCTCCTTTTTCTTTTAAATGATCCTGCTACGTTTTGCAGCCACCACTCACGGTGGGAGAGGGCTCAGGTGTGCCGAGGCTGCGTGCCGAAGGCCCTTCTTTGGACGTCTCTCCCGCTTTTCAGTGGCACTGGGCTTTTTGTGAGTTCACCTCTTTGCCAATGATTGTCACTGTCAGATTTTCAGATGTTTTATTGATCAAGTGAATAAGGAACTGAAATTGAAATTGCTATTTCAATCTGCATTCCCTCATTTCTGCTGACCTGGATATTCTCCCCTCCCATGTGAACTTTCAGAATCAAGAGTCACATGTTTTAATGGATAGAGTCTGTTGTTTTTCATGACTAAATATTTTGTAATTTCCATTAAATTTCTTCTTTGGCACATGAAAGATGTAGTGAAGAGAAGGTCTGACTGTCATTCTGCCTTTCTATCTCAACTTTATTGCATTGTCAAGGAAACAATCTATACAGCTCTGATACTGAATGTTTGGTGTTTGTTGAGACCAACTTCATAGCCTGCAGAAGTTTTAATAAATATTCCATGTGCTTAACAAGAACGTATTTCATCTTAGGCCCTATGTTCTCAACATAAGCACTAGACCAAGCTTACTAATTATGATATTCAAAGAATCAGTATCTTTATTTTTATCTCCTCCATATATGAGTTCATGAAAAATGTTTATTAAAATTTCTGTCTGTAATCCTAAGTTTGTCTAATTTCCTTGCGATTCTAACATCTTTGTTTTACATGCTTTGCAGCTATGTTGTTCACTGAAAACGACATTGAATTTTCTCTAAGAATTTTATAGTGAGCATTTTCAATCCCTAATTGTACTTTCTTACTATAAGTAATATTCTATTGATGCTAATATTGTTATATCAGACTATTTGGCTATTGTTTGCCTGGAATGTCTTCTTTAAGTCCATTTCTTTAAAAATTACCTTTTAGGTGTACTTTTAATGAATAATATATAAATATATTCATATTTTA
The DNA here is from genome assembly GCA_004026965.1 of Petromus typicus. Taxonomy (NCBI): domain Eukaryota; kingdom Metazoa; phylum Chordata; class Mammalia; order Rodentia; family Petromuridae; genus Petromus; species Petromus typicus. The sequence continues at coordinate 51,204 of PVIR01003530.1, forward strand.
AAGACAACTCAAGAATCTCTGTGTATTAATTGATGGCAGTGATTCCTTTATATTTTTTGTGATTGTTCATATATTCTCACTTAAACATCATATTGTCTGATTTTTATTCTGTTACATCTTCTGTATGGTTTATATTTTCTCCTTTTGTTGAATTAATTAGGTAGTCCTCCTCCTTTTTTTTTTTAAATTTAAACACTCCATCTCTACTCTTTGATTAGTTTCACTTAGGTAACTAATATGTAGGGACCATTTCTCCAGTTAATCTATTTCCATTGTCCTCCAAACAACACATGAATTATAGAAGCCATTAAGTCTCATCACTTTCTTCCCAATTGATTTATTTCTGTTGTCTGTTCATTTCTACCTTGTTTTAACTCCCTCTCCCAATATCACTTATTATTTTTAAGAGAAATGCTTCCACTGAGTTTTCTGTAATTGTCCCAGTTTGTGGACTCAATAGTGCCTCGGGCTCCCTTCCCCTTCATTCTGTGTTCAATATTTTTTTTACTGAAACACATCCCTGGGATTATTAGACTCTTTCCATCTTGTCTGTCTAGAGATGTCTTTTTATTACCTTCCTTCTTGATATTTAAGCTGAGTAAAAGATACAAGATGGATAGTGTTCTTTTTCAGAACTTTGAAGAGATGACTCCACTGTGACCTTCTAGTGTAGCTATTGGTGTGTTTTTCCTTTGTAGGTAGTTTCCTTGTCTTTAGTTTCATTGTCTTTTATCTCTGGTGGCTTTTAAGGTTTTCTCTCTTCATCATTTTCATTTTTGCCAGAGTGTATCCAAGGTGGACTATCCTTACGTACCCTCTTCAGAATTCACTATGTGTCCTATAGTCTAGAAACTCTAATTGAATATTACCTACTTCTCATTTCTCTGTTCTTTCCTTCTAGAACTTAACTCATAGTCTGTTCCTCGTACCACTTATTCATTTTTTTTTCTGCCTCCTTTCTGTGATTTTATCCTTGGTAATAGTCCTAGCTCTACCCTATATTTCAACAACTCCCTTTTTAATTATGTTTAACTTTGTGTCTAAAATATTTATCAAGGTTTTATTTCTTCTGACCATATTTTTATTGGGAAATATCCTATTTTATTTTCACTCTAGTTTGTTTATTATTTTTATATTATTCTGTTTTTAAGATCATTCTGAGTTTCCTCTCTTTAAAAAGTATTAAATACCCCTCCAGACCTATTTTCGGTTGTTTTTCCCTTACTGAGGTTCCTAAGATTGCTAGTATGACTCTGTTTCATCTTCTGGTATTTCCTCATGGTTGACAATTTCATCCTATCATTTATATAATTTGTATAATTGGATAATTGTGAATCCTCTTTGAAACTATTCACACCCTGGGTATCCCATGCTGCCTAAGGTTGTGATAACGTTCTCACCAAAACATTTTACATTTGTGTCTACAGAGAAACTCAATCATTTTTACCAATCTTAAATAAATTTCCATACCAGCTGATTGCTTTAGATACTTCCACACTTAAGAGCATAAATTTGACTTTTAATGTGATCGTGTGGTGTAGATGTGGCACTCTTGTTTCTCACGGGTGGGTCATTTTGGGGTTTTCCGATTCTCCAGTTGCTCCTCCCTTGGATTAATGGACACAGCTTTTCTATCTTCTGTCATCACACACTGCCCCCTCCGAGTCTCGCAGACCCTGGCTCTAGGGAGAGCAGTGGATCCCTTGCATTTCTCCAGCCAATGCTCTGCCTGCTTCCTGAGGTGTTTTTTATCTGAAGGAGACAGGCCCAAAAGAACACCTTCGATGCCTATTCCCTCTGCTGCAAATCTCCCGTGAGGAAAGGTCTGAGGGACCAGAAAGAAAGCAGAAGATAGGATGATATGTGTTTTAGGCTTTAGATTCTTCTGGATTCTGGAGTCTTTGTGTTTACACATATAATGAGACTTCTCGAGGACGAGACCCAAAATCTAAACATGAAATTCGGTTACATTTCACATAACCTGAGTCATCAAGCCAGAAGCTAATTTCACACAATTTGTTCAGTGCCCCTGTAGATTTGGACAGCAACCTATTGCACGAAGTCAGGAGTGGAATTTTTCCATGGGACATCATGTCAACACTCAACAAGTTTCAGATATTTACTAAATTTTAAATTCAGAGGCATATTTTATGTATCCAAGATGATTATAGCCATCACTGGAAATTGTAGGAGTCAGATAACTGACTGTAAGAGGCAGATAACTCTTGTACATGACATATCTTGCCTCATTTTTCCGCCCCTCCCATTTACAAAACTTTCTGGTTTTTTCCCTTCTTGTCTCGTACAATTTTCTTTCCCTTCTTTCTTTTCCCCCACCTCCCTTCCCTTGAACATTATCTCCCTATTTCATAATATCTGCTATACATTATGGTTCTCAAGAGTTTCAGATTTTGAAGCATTCCAGATATTCAAATTTGGGATGAAGACACTATTGATTCCCAACCACTTCTGTTTCACAGCACTTAGCTCAGTTGACTGCCTTGGATCCTTACTGGCCTTCTCTCAGCCATGGCCACCCTCTCTGGAGATGCTTGAGAGACTGGAAACCACTTCCCACCCCAGGCCACCTGCAGCCCACAGTGGACGGACGTAGCCTCCTTTCCTCAAGACAGACTGAGCTCTGCAGTATGGTCATGCTCCAGAATGTTCAGCAAGGCTGGACAGAGACCAGCCTGCAGAACCAGGAACCCTCTCATTTTATGCCACCTTACTCCTTCTGCTTTATTTATCCTGCCTCCTTCATCTTCTTAGAGGCTTCTCCCAAGAACACACCATTTACTTGCACCCAAAAGCCCCTCCTCAGGCCCTGCTTCTAAGAATCTGGCTCTACTTCGAGAACAGAGTTCTCTGAGACAGAGTTCAAATCATACTAAGGTTTTAGAACACAAATATTTCTGACACTGAAAATAAAGAAGATCTCGATGATTGCATATCTTTCTCAACATTGTGTTAACTTACTTATGGGTGCCCCAGGTGGGTCAGTGTCCACACAATGATAACTCACTCATTCACTCACAAAGTGTTTATTGAGGACTTCTGTGTATCAGACCCTGTTTTGTGTCCTGGAAGGGATGCCAACATCATAAATATATTTTTTTTAAATCTTTAATTTAATCTGATATTAACAATTACCACTTATTATAATTTATTACATGCTAGATATTTTACTTACTGTATCAAACACTCAAACAACACTGCAAAGCTGACTTTTTAAATTCCTTTGCATTAAGAGCATTAGGGATGACAAAGGTCAAATAATACGTCCAAGGTCATACAACTGGGGAGTGGTAGAGGCAAGATCCCTTTGAGATCTCTCCCCAACTGACACTCTTCACTGTGATTTCATAGTGTATTTTATCACCCAGAACTTAAACCCCTACACCTCCCCACCTTCACCCATTGAGCCTAGATTCACCCAAGACAAAATAGTTTTCATCTCACTATCTCCAGACCTGAGAAAGTGCTTGACCTAGCAGGCACTCAAAAATGTTTGCTGAATGAATGAGTGGATGAATAACTGGGAATGAATGATCAGCTGGGCGTTATCTCGTCCCGAGATTTTCTCTGCACTTCCTCCTCGCTGGTGGACTCCAGTTTGCGCCTGGCTCTAGCTTTTAGTAGTCCATTTTGGGTTAACTCTGTAAAGATTTTCTGTTGTCTGAATGGGGGAATCTTGCTGCTCATTTCTACCCAGCAGTCAAGTTTGACAAAAGATAGCTTTATACAAGGTTGGTAAAGTCCATGAGTGAATCCTAGTATCTGGGGGCAATGGAAGAGCCACATAAAGACAAATAAGGTCACCTGGACTTTCCTGGGTATTTCTGGTACCTCAAAATAGATTGTGTGCCCAGAAATTTCTGCAGATGGGAGGAGTCATTTGTTGCATTAAAACAGGCTCCTGGCTGGATGCATGGTAGGCATTTATCTGGGGAGGTCAAGGCTGAAAGTCTAGAGAACTGTGAAGCAAGTAGATGGTGTCTCTGAGTGCTAGAAAAGATCATTCAATACAGCCCTCTTACAGCATTTACCAGCTCCTCATCTTTCAGAATTGCCCACACACCAAATCGATGCTTTCTGCTTTTGCTGCATGACACTTCCTGTGCTCACTGGTGGCCAGGTGCAGGCAGACACTTGACTCAGGCTAAGCCAGCCCAATTCTATACCCTGAAAACTTCAATAGGTGGCCGTAGAGTCTGGGAGCTAGAAGCTCCTATGGCAGAGATTCAGAGAGAAAACTGAAAAAGTCTTGGCACTAAGATCCCTGGACTGCCTGACTCCTACAATTTCTTCAGTTGATTATTCATCTTTCCCTGGGATTCAAAAAACTTATTTCACTTAAAGTAGGAAGTTTTAGTTTTTGTTGCCTGCAATCAAAAGAGCCTCAACTACAACACTACATGATAAAGCTAGGAGAGTTGGTGAAAGTCTTCTCTCTGTATTTATTCTTCCTTAGTGTGTTCCCCCTGATTCTCAAGAGGGAAATAAAGGAGGCTCCTGATACCTGCAGTCTAGTGAGAGAGACAGACATACACAGACCATTTTAGAACAATTCAGAAAGTGCTCTAATAGCTGCACAGTGAGAATGTCACGGGAACATAAAGGAGGAATCTTCCAACGCAGCTTGGGATTGGGCGGGGGAGGCGCTGCGCAGAGCAGAGTCCTCACCGGAGAATGTTGGGAGTGGTGATGCACTGACGTATTATCCAGACGATCCAGAGAGCATTAACAGCTTGTATATTTCTTAAAAGGATGAGAGATGAAAATGCAAATAGAGCTAGGTCTTTAAGAGTTGTTGTAGAAAAGATAGTCTGCTGTGGTGACGCACTAACCGCGGAGTCTCAGCAGGTTAACCCAGCCGAGTCTATTTCCTCCTGATAAAACTTATCCCACAGGATCAGCGGCGGGTCCACTATGTGCAGGCGCTTAAGGGTCCAAAGGGTTGAAGATTCTGACAAATTGTTGCTGTTCTGCTTTGCAAGGAGGCTTCCTTGGTCCGCGCAGCAGGGGAAAGAGAAAGAAACGGGCCCAGGATGACAATCAAATGCTCTGCCTTGCAAACGATTCCACTTCCGCTGCAGTCCAGAACTTATCCCACAGCCCTGCCCAGTTGGGTGGCTCTGTTGAAGTTCTTCCCTTTCTTTGCATATTTCAAATTTCCCTTTTGCATCGTTTTATCTCGTGAGGCCTCATTCTGTGGTGAATCAGGGGATATTGTGAGAAATCTTCCTCTACAGCCTTCTCTGTCATGGATAATGCAGTGCCACACCTGACTATTCACTCATCTCAAGTGCTGTCATTCTGACACCCAAGATGTCAAGAAATCCCACTTGGTCTCGCTTCAGAGTATATGCACAGTCCAATCACTTCCCACCACCCTCCTTCCTATCACCCTGATCTGACCACCCTCACCGCCCTTAGATTCACTGCCTTTATGCTTGCTCACTAATGATCCAGTCTCAATACAGCAGCCACTTCCTCCTTCTGAAGACAGGTCAGATGACTCCTCTACTCAAAGCTCTGCAAGGGTCACCACTGTACTCAAGAAAAGGCTGGGGTGCTCGCTGCACCCCACAAGATCCCACACGTTCTTTCCTCCCCACCTCACCTCCTCTCTACTGTGTACTCCTCTCCCTCCCTCCCTCCTATGACGGACGACTCCCTCCTGCTCCTCACGGCTCCCAACTCTAACCTCACCACTGTTCGTCTTGCTGTTCCCACTTGCTGGGACTATCTTCTCTGAAGTATCCACCTCCAAACTTGCACAACTCCTTCAGTCACATCCTCGGTGATGTCTACCCTGACTACCATATTTACAACTTGGACTTCCTTGTGGTCCTATTGTGACCTCTGGCAATTATTTAATAGCATTTATCACCCCTGGATGTACTTATTTGCTTATTTATTGTAGATAGTGTTTGTCCCCTTCCTCAGCTAGTATACAGTTTTTTTGAGGGCAGATTTTTCTTGGTTTGGTTCAGATTACATATTTCAGACATCTTGTGCTTGGCCCATAGTAAATGCTTTGTAAATATTTGTGGAATAAATCAAAGAAATATGATTTTGCTTTTAGTGATTCCATATGGTAAACTTATATGAACTTGGAGTAGAAAATATCTTCTTACACCGATCACAAAAGCAGATATTATACCAAAGCATTTCCAACACCCCACAGGAAGGACAGAGTCTGCCTGTGGGTGGCCCCCATGGCTGAGACAATTGCACAGATCCCACAGATGACCACGGGGATGGCGACGGCACACTTGCTATGAGGAATGCAGGTTAATAGGGGAAGGGCTCAGCCTTGGGTAAAAACACAGGCTGACAGATGTTCCTGCCTCTCCTCAGTCAGCAGTCAGAGGCCAGGCACATGTGCATCCCTGAGCATCGCCCCTCCTCACATGGAGGAGCAGGAGGTCTCAATGCAGGGCAGGAAGAAGAGCAGACATCAGAGTCAGACAGACCTCAATCGAGATCCATTCTTAGTTCCTGCCTTTCAAAATCTGGAAAATGAGATCTCCAGCTTGGAGTTACCAGGAGGACTGAGTTACACAGTGAATATCTTCAGCAGAGTTCCTAGCACTGAGCCCCCCTGGTTCATGCATTCTCTCCTCTCATATTTTTGATAATCTCCAAGGACCTTTTATTTTCTGTGGGATACTCAACACTGCGTACTTGTCCAGGGTCCTGCCTGGGGATATCCTCAATACCTATGGTTGGGTTTGCCATCAAAGGAACTTCCTAATTCTATGGCTTAACATGTAAAGTGGCTCATCCTATTCAAAGGGAAAAAATGGGGGATGAAGAAGTTAGAGAAACAATGGCATATAGTGTCTCCGGAGTCTTGGGAAGAAAAAATTGGTTTTGTTAAGGATCCAAGTCTGAACCTGCCAAGGGACCAAGACTGCTCCTAGGTATCTAAAAGTTCAATTGCACTTGAGCAAAATACTCCTAGTGTGGAGAAAGATTGTGTATCAACTGCCAAATTTAAGCAAAAGCCCTCTCTGAAACTTGACCATTTCCTTAGGAAGAAAGGTAGAAAAAGAAATATACACATAATGTAGAAGGTAGAAAAGGACTCCCTAAGCCTAATAACAAAGACAGAAATTACAAAAGAATAGCAACAGTGCCAAATAAGAACTTCCCAGTGTGTTCCAGACTATATTACATTTTAACATATATATATATATAAAGATACATTTTATATGTTAAAATGTATAATAGTATATATTAAGTGTCAATACATAAAGAGCTCTTACTAATCAATACAACCATCCTAATAGAAAAATGGTCAGTGGACATGAAATTTAAACATCTAAAAGAACTATAAACAATTGATAAAAATATTCTACCTCATTCATAAGCAAGCAAGTACAAACAAAAACAGTAAGATAACATTCTCTGCTACAAAATTGGCAAATATTAATTAGAAAAACCTTATCTGGTATTGGCAAGCATTCTGGAAAGTTAGCATTCCCATGTTCTACATTTTTAGAGGGTACATATCTTTCTAGTGGGTATTTTAAATCATAATATTGTTGATATCTTTTGGCCCATTGTTTATCATGAATATGCACAAATACTTCGCTATTAGAATCCTGGGTTGAAGCACTAGTTATATTAGCAAAAAAAAAAAAATCCAGAAATAAATGCCAAAAGGAAATGAATCATCTATATTAGTCATAATGTGGTACCTTTCAACAACAGAAGATGATCCGGCCACTACAAAAGAAACCACAGGAAAAAGTGCCTTTAGAGCATCATTCAGCCACTCAACATGGCCAGGTATTCCACACCTGCTCACTGAACATGGGCTTAACGCTGGATGCCACTCACATCAAGAACAAGACCGAGCCCCTGCTGTTGAGGAAGCCACATTCATTGTGAGAGACATTTGGTAAATGACACAGAAGAGGGTTAGCTCAGTTTAGCCATCTTCTCCTCTCTCCCTTCAAAAAATGTCTGTCCTAGCAAGTGTTTCAGATTTGAGAGAATCGATAGCAATTCCAAAGAAACGTTACTAGAGATAGAGATGGATACAGAGATAGAAGGCTCACACTCAGAAGGAAAGTAGATGTTGAGACTCTAAGATCAAAGGAAGCCTCAGTGCATTAGTTAACTCTTGTTACTATAACAAAATTACCACCAGTTTAGCACCTTAAAACAACTCAAGTTACTACGCACTGTTCCTAGCCGGTAGGAGTCTGAGCATGACGTAGCTAGCCCTCCCACTTCCAGGCATCACACAGCTGCAGTGAAGACACTGGCCAAGCCTGCGGTCTCACCCAAAGGCTGACAGGGAGGAACCAACCCTCGAGCTCATCCCTCTGATGGCCTTACTCAGTACTCATGGGCTGTTGGACTGGCAGCCCCAGGGTCTAGCCGACTGTCGCCAGGTCACCTCCAGCTCCCCGCTTTTTGTTGGCTGGAGGCTCTGTCAGCAGCTTGAACACAAGCTCCCCTCCCTGGACACTTTCTTCATCAAAGATGGCAAGTGAGATAGTGAGCAAACAGGATAGACACCACTGTCCTACGTACAACAATCTGAGAGACATCCTGTCTCCTTTGCCATAGTATGAGATGTGATCAAAATTCACAATGGAAGTTTAAATTTTTTTAAAAAAATATTATAGTAAAAGGCACATTGCCATTAATCACCCTCAAAATATTTCCCCTTATCATTCTTGCTACTTTCTGAAGGAGCTCTGGGAGTCCTCCTTGAACAGCTTTAAAAGATACATCAAAATTATAATGGGCAAACTGGGGATTTAGCTCAGTGGTCCCGGCGCCTGCCTTGCAAGCACAAGGACCCAAGTTCGATCCCGGGTTAACCATACACAATACTGGGTGCGGAGACTCACGCCCAGCAGCAATCAGTGCCACATACCACAGTGCCAGGCGAGGTGGCTCATGCCTGTAATCCCAGCACTTGCCCGAGTTCAGTCCTCAGTAACCATATACAACAATGCTGGGCGTGATAACTCATGCCTATAATCCCAGAACTCAGGAGGCAGAGGCAGAGGCAGGAGGATTACTGTGAGTTCCAGGCTCACATGGGCTACACAGTGAGCTCAGGGCCAGCCTGAACTACAAAGCAAGATCCTGTCTCATAAAAAAAAAAAAAAAACCAAAAAAACCCCATATATAGATATGTATAAAATTGTGCAGCCCCTGACTGCCAGGCAAGGGAAAAGAAAGCTGGTAAAAATACCACAGTGTGTCCTCGTCCACCTGACCCACCCGATCTGACACTGTTCAGGTGGTTCTGGCTGTTCCTCAAAGTCCAATGGCCAAGAAACATACATGTTTGAATCAGCTCAAGACATCGAGGCAGTCATGACAGCGTAATTAAAGACCCTTAGGAAAGAGACTTCCAGAACTACTTCAGAAAGTGACAAGAATGAAGGGATAATAAATGTGTTCAGAGTGAAGGGCAGTATGTTGAGGTAAGACTCAGGATAATGTGTCTTTCACTCTAATAATTTTTAATTTAAATATTTACCATGGTTGTTTCTCATACCTTGTGTATCAGTTTGAAGGGAGTCATAGTTCCTGTCCACCCCCAACAGATTACACAAATCTGTGACATCAGGACATGACAGTTTGGGACATGCTTAGCAAGAGTCTGTCTGCCCCTGGGAGAAGCCGCAGTTTGTTGGAGCTAAGTTCTAAGGGAGCCTGCGAGTTGGAACAGAGGAATTCTCCAAGTCACCCAAGGGATGGTCGTGGCCCCCCCTCTTGCTAAGTGACCCCCAAAGTATAAAACAGTCACTCTGTGGAGTCTTCTCAGCGGGAGTCTTGTTCCTCTGTCATGCAAGCTCAGACTCAAATACCCTCAAGGGTGGGAAGGAAACGTGATATGTCAGGTGACTTCCCCGTGGAGGGAGAGGTGGGGACCTTACAACCTGGAGCAGCCATGGCTCCTCACAGAGGACAGCACCCAGGTAGCTCAGACGGCTGCTGTCCGTGCAGAATTCAGGCCTGCTCTTGGCGGGGTATCTTCTTCCCAAAGAAGCACATGATCCACATTTGTATATGGCGTTTCCCCAAATTTAAGATTATGTGTGGGCTCAATAAAATGCATCTGTAAGCCAGATCCAGCCCCCAGGACCCTGATTTCAGACCCCAATCCCCACCCCCAGCATGTTGCAGGAATGTCTGTACTTGAGGCCAGCGGCTGAATTTCGAGCATGTATCTTTGTTCTGCTCGTTCCTGGCTGCCACTAACTTGCTCTCTTCTCTTTTGAGTCTCTGATTGTGTGAACTCACAGTCAAAGCAGACCAGCCTGCTGATTAGCTTTCCATTTCAGCAGCTTTAAGGGCTCCAAATTTGGAGGTAAGCATGCTCATTAAGAAGTCATTTGATAAAAATTAATCCCTCTAGGAATATCTTGGACTCAGAAGAAAGCCGCGGCACGCTCATTAGCCAGTTCTAAGTACTCAGTCCACCTTAGAGACCCCGATTCTCCCGGGTTTGATTCAGAGGCTCCGAACAGCTGCCACCGAGTCTGGGGACCAGATGCCAACGATTCAAAAATCCTAAGAAAGGAGGTAACCGAGCTTCGAACTCCAAGGCCACAGCCAGCCCCCGCCCCCGGGGCCTGACCCTCCGATCTAATCACTTCCACTTCATCCTGAGAATGAAGGGACAGATTTTCATCTTCCTGAGTAGATTTCGGAGCTTACTTCACTTAATCCTTAGAGATCTGTCACTGACCCAGCAAAGAGAATAACTAAACGGGCGGCAGGGTCAGCACGGAGGGCCCCTGGGAGAGGATTCGTCCTTCGGGCTCACCCGGAGGACGCGGGAGCCCCGTCTGCGCGATGCCTGCTTTCTCCTCCAGGTGGCAGCACTGTGTCCCCAGGGGCCTGTGAACCTGTCCAGCACAGACCCCAACTTCAACCCCTAACTAACCCAGCTATAAAAGCTTTTATATAAGTCACTGATGGTTTAGGGAGCAAAGTGACTATTTTCTTTTCTTTCTTCAATGTTTCTATTGTTATTTTTTGAAAAGATAATACATGCACACTGTAAAAAGAAAAATGCCAGCAGAACAAAGGGGAAGCCTATGAAAGGAAAGTCCCCAGCCCCCAGCCCTGTCTCCCACATCGCCACCCCAGGGCAATCACTGTTAGAAGTTCTCCGGTAAGAAAAATGGCTGTTTTTAAATTTTCTAATTTGGTCTCAGAAATAGCCAAAGGCCAAATAGAGCCCACAATAATGTAATTAAAATGAGTGATGAGGCTACGAACATAACATGTCAGGGGAAGAGAGACACGGACTCACACCCACGGACCACATAAAATCAGTGTGGGGTGTGTGTGTGTGTGTGTGTGTGCGTGTGTGTGTGTGTTTGTCCCTCATCTCCCTGAAAACACCAGTCAATTCCATAAACATTTATTGTGTGCAGAGCGCCAGGCCCTATTCCCAGGACTGTGGGTTATACCAAGATAAATCATACAAGGTCCCTGGCTTTGGGGAGCTTACAATAAGAATAACTCACATTGGATTGGCCCCTTTCCCTTTACAGGAGAATTTTCAGGCGAATTCTGTCATAACTCAGGTTGGCTACCGCCCGAGGCATGCTGGGACTGGAGCAGGCCCGCTGGTGGGAGGGGAAGTGGGCGTGGGGGGATGGGGACAAAGCCGGCCACTGCAGAGGCGGGGTCTGAAGACAGCTGAGGACCAGGGACTTGGGCCAGAGCTCCGACCCCGCGGGGAGGCTCAGGCACCCACATCAAGGAGGCGATGTGTGGCGCCTGGTAGTCCTGGCCACCCCACCATGCAGCTCAGCTCTGTACTAATGCCAGTGTGGTGCTGAACAAATTATTTAACCTCTACACACACTCTGCACATGAGAAATGGGGATTCCGATAACTCTCGCCTAGTGCTGATTTGAAATTAGGGAGGTGGGCGGGCAGATGCAACATAGTGTTGTCCAGTAAATACTGTGATGGTCAACATCGCTGCTGTCATTGGATAAAGGGTTAGTTACTGGAACTCTGAATCCCCCTACCTGATAAGGTCGGAAGGTCCTGGTGATGAGGACCTTCTGACCAAGCGCCCTTGACCTTCTGATCTTGAGCTTCATTTTCACCGTGAGGCTCCTTGCTCTGATTCGGACTCTTGTCCCCTCTCTTTTAAACTTCAGCCCCAACATACCAAAAAGGAAGAAGGAAGAATTTTTTTTTTAATCTGGGCTAAATTTTAAGAAAAATCTACACACAAAGACTCAAGCATCACATCAGCCGTCAAGGCTTTCAGAACCATTTCTTTCTCTGTTAGAAGCCTATAAAACAGGTAGGTCTGCGTGAGTCGCTGACTTCCTGATTCCTTGTATAGTCGTGTAGAAGCCATGAAAGTAGATAGCAGGCATCCGAGACTCAGTAGAGAATCGAGAAATTTCCTTATCATTCAAACAGAGACCTTCAGAATGAGTTGGGCTGTCTGGGTAAAATCTAGGGGGTTTAGAAATGCAGAAAATAATATTCCAGATGTAGGCAAGAGTATATACAAGGGTCCTGGACAGAAAGACACACGATGAACTAAAAAAAACTGAAAGAAAAAATATTGTCTCTTACACGTAGATTATAAAGAAAGAAATAACAAAAATAGATGAGACAATAGCTGCATTGCAAAGAATATTGGGGCCAAATGTGGTGAACATAATATGTTGCTGTATCCATCATACAAGGACAAGGGCAGTGAGCAGCCTTCAGCCATGGCTTGTCTTGGCTCCAGAGAGTTGTGTGGCCCCAGGTCGTGCCCTGCACCGGCTACAGCTATGTCCCCCAATGGGGACAGAAAGGCTGGGCCACCTTGACGCAACTCAGGACAGCGAGACAGACCAGTCTAACTCCAGAGCCCTTGGGAGGCAGCTGAGGTTCTTCTGGGCCCATATTCAACTCTTTCTGTCCGGCGTTCCCAGCCCCCACAGCTGTTGATGCCAAGGGTACCTCTTCATAAGCTTGTTTCATGCCAGACTCCACCTCAAAGCTGGCTTTCTGGGAACCCAACCTGCGGCACCATGTCAAGAATTTGGGATTTTATCCTAAGAACCATGGGGAACAGTGGGAGGGTTTATGGGGAGGACTAACCGACTGAGAGTCGGATTGTAAAAGGCTCAGTTGGCTCCACAGTCCGTGAGTTGGAGGAGGATGTTTCCCAGAAGGCTTTTGCCTCCAGGAAGCACCTTTACACTATCCTCTCACAGTGTGATGTCACAGTACAACACTCCCCACTGCAGGCGTACCTCGTGGGTCACCACAACATCCAGAGCAAGATTGGAAGTGGGGGGCCACGTGAATTAGCTCAGGAAACTCAGATGAACAGTACAGTGCTGGGGGTATGACAGAATGTGTTCGTGGTGATTTCTCACAATCATAGGTGCACAGAAGGTTTTACACCCTCAATGTAACTTCTCATCGGTTGGTGGCTCACAGCTGAAAGATTGCACTCCAGCTCATTGCAATAGAAGAAGCTCCCCAACAGGGAACAGGTCTATTTGTATGAAGGTCATAACTCAGCAGTTCTCAAAGCGACCTTGGACCATCAGTATCGGCACCTCCCAGGGACTTGTCAAAATCCTTACTGCAAGGTAGATATCAACTGAATTGGAAATTAGGGGGACAGGGCCCTCCAAACTCTCCAGGAAAATAGGCGGGTTCAAGCTTTTTAAAAAATCACTTCTACTAAGACATGATGTACACTTGGATCGGTAAGATGCCAGTCTATAGCCTCATGTATAAAAACAGGGAAAGCTGGTTATTTTAAAAGGACAATTAACCTAGAAAATAGGTGTTCAGCCCTGGCTCTGACTCGGCTGTGAAACTGTCTCTATTTTGCTTTAATCTTGACAGCATCTCACACAGACATTTAAGGCAGTCTATGTTTTAAGTTCTGTTGATGATTCTGATGTAACCCTACAACAGAAATCCCTCCTAATTCCCAGACAGGATTCTGTGTGAGCAGCCAGGTGAGGAATTAGTCCTCAGGGCTATGGAGTCATTTCTGAACAGTGGTTACCAATGCAGACTGTACATTCCAGCTCCCTGAGGGAGCATCCAAAATTCCCAGAGCCAGAGCTAACCCCAGACTAATTACACAAAGAACACTTCCAAGGGGCTCTGAAAACCTTGTACTTGGAAACAGGCTAGAATGGAGAGCAGAGTGGAACTCTGAGGTAAGAGTCTGAAATTATGAAAATCCTTCAGCGCTAGAGCTGTCTGGGAGACCTCTTGGTTAACTATTTATAGGTAATAGTAAAGTGTATATGTATGCATATTTGTGTGTGTATATATATATGTATATACATACAAAACTGAATGACAAATCATACACCGCAAAATATCATGACATTTTGTACACAGCTATATGTGATGATATCCTTTCTGTAGAAATAACACCTTCACCTAAAGAGAAATGATGACTGTCCCAGTAGAGAAAAAGGCACAAGGTGAGAATAATTCACAATAGAAAAATTACAAATTTCTAACAACACATGAAATGTATATTTCATATCCTTAGGAATCAGAAAAATACAAATTATAATAATAAAATATCATCTTTCTATAATTAAGTTACTTTTAAAAATTGGAATTAAGATAATCCAGTGTTGAATAGGATGTAGGGACAGAGATAAGTTCAATTCTGCTGTTTCTAAGACTTCTCCCTGAGTGAATGATAAGGCTTAAGGCTCCATCATGATACTTTTCATAATGCTTTTTACAGTGATGAAAAATAAATGAAAACTCACTGTTAGGCGAACTTGGCTACCTGTGTAAATTTTTTTCAAAATGAAAGTGAATATAACAAAATATTAACAGCTCTTCACTGTACCTGGCCAGAATACAGATGTTTCTTATGTTGTTCTTTGTGCCCTTTTGCAATTTTAAATTCTTTCCAGATTGTGGTCAATTATGTTGTTACAGAGAAGAATTGCTGGCATGGGGAGAGAATAAAAGTCATTCTAAGGGAAAGTAAACACAGATTAAGAACACTTGACTAGTACTCAGATTTATTTTAAAAATATGGATTAAAAAACTGGCACACCACATTATTTATTTATGGGTGTTCAGATAATGTACATTTCATTTTCATGTGCTTTTCTGTGTTCTCTATGTGTTAGAACATACTAAAAACATATCTGAACATATTTAGAAGACATGTTGTGCTTCCTATGCTTCATGACTGAACATAAATTCCTTTTTAAAACTACAAAGTTAAGTACAAAGAATAAATCGATGTCCCATTAGGGATCATGTTGAACTTAACATAGAAAACAGAGATGAAATGCCTGAGTCAGATTTTCCTAACTTTCCTCATGTTTTAGCCATTCATTGAATACTCACTGAAACCCATGATTATTGGGATCCTTGGGTTACAGGTGACAGAATCTCAAGTCAAAATGACACACATTTCTTGAAAAAATATCATTAGCTTGACGAGCTGGTAATTTAGGGATGAGTGCGTCAGGCTCATCTACACCCACAGACCCCGGGATGCTATCAGGACTTGATGCGTGGCCACCTCTTCAGGGTCCTCAGTGTTAGTTTAACTCACTCTTTCCGACACTGCAGTGGTGATACCGGCAGCGGTAGACCAGTAAATCATACTAGATCTCACTACATTAAACATCTTCACTGTCACGCAACAAGAAAATCTCTCCACCACCTCTGAAAAGCCACCAGGCAACATCCAGAGATTTGTCTCAGTGGAGCTGCATGTTAGCGAATCAACACGACCAAGGACAATGAAGATACTGCTGGCCCGGCCTAGGTCACATGTTCACTGTGGCATCTGGGAGAGAGATTGCCCTCTTATAAAACAAGCGGCAAGAGGACGGGCAAAAGGTGGCTCGCAAGAGAAAGCCAGGGAGCGACGACAGGAAGTGGACCAGTGGTTTACTTTCTTGTCTCTGAGACAGCACCTGACACTCACAGCGCAAAAGAGGGGAGGTTGGTTTAGCTCACAGTTCGGAGAGGTTTCAGTTCACGCTCAGCGGGCTCCCAGGCAAGGGTGCGCGGCGGAGGAACCTGGCTGAGGAGCTCATTGGAGAAAAGAGAAACAGACCTGTCTAGGCCACGCCCCCAGTGACCCACTTCCACCAATCAGGCTTCACCTTCCCAGTCACAGCTGGCTGCAACACATCAGCAGACTAATGCACGGATGAATACCGTACTGCCATCATCCCATCACTTCCACACACCCCCCCATGAGCGCATGTGGCTCTGGGGGACAACTAGAGATAAACCATCATCATGCTACATAAGTAAAAATAAAGAAGTCTTCTTCAAATTGGTATGCACATGCTAAATGACTTCATGAGTGGGTAATTGCTTACGGTTGAGCTGTCTTAATCTCTACAACATAACCCACGGGAGGTTACTAAAATAATACCATGTTTTCTTAAAAATTTCTTGATAAGACCTGGGCATGGTTGTGCAAGCCTGTGATCTCAGCACTCTAGGAGGCCAGGGCAGGAAGATCACAAGGTGGAGTTCACACCAGGAAATTTAACAAGATCCTGTCTCAAAATAAAAAGTATGAGAAGGGCTTGGATTGTAGCTCAGTAGGAAGACCTAGTTCAGTCTCCAGTCTTGCCAAGAAAAAAAGTTTTTTTTGATAGGAGAGAACTATTGGCACCCGGGGGTTCTGCCTATGTCTTTCTGAGTTCCTTTTCTAATTGCTTATTCTTCAGAACTCCCTAGTTATCTGCTATGAGTCATAGTTTCCAAAGCACTTACCACCACTTGATATACTGTATGTTTTATTTATCATAAACCTCCTGATGTTAAGAAACTTGCCTAGAAGGCAAGTTTCTGTCTTCATTGTTGTATCTGCAGTGCCTAGAACAGTACCTGATACACAGCAGGTGCTAAATAAATATTTGCTGAATGAGTGGATGGGTAGATAAAAGGATGGATATGAGTGGCTGAATGAATACACAAACAAACAGACTATGGGTAGATGGCTGACTGGGCAGAGAGAAGCATTAATTAATGAAATTCTCACTTCAAAAGAATCACATTCCCCTTGAAAGTTTTGCTCCAACAGAAATAAAAACCGACCCGCTCCTGTACCAGAGGTGCACTAGCTGAGATATCCAGGTTGCTAAATGCTGAGAGAACAGAAGAGAAACATAAAAAGGAGGGAAACAGAAATAGGAAACCACTATGGCTAACTATGCAACATGTATTCCACCGGTTAGCTTGCACACAGAACTCTCCGGCCTTGTACAAGTCCGTGTGCTGTCTTGACACTCTCTGGACCCTGGTGGCCTAGAAACTTGGATTTTGTGTGGTTCCACCCCTTACCAAGGACCTTCTTATTAGAAATCCTCACTGTGCATAACAGAACAGCCCTTGCCAGCTTAATGGGCTGTCTCTCAGTGCTTTCTTCTAGCTTGCAAAGCACCACTTTCCCGGATGCACATCTCCAGGAAGACCCACTAATACACCCCCTGCTCTCACAGAAAGGGGGTGCTGTCTTCCCCAAAAGCTCAGCACCAAAGTTGTACCTTGATTCAATAAAGCAATTATATTCAAATAAACACTGACATGAAAGAAGAAGAGGAAGATGGGAAATCACTCCTCTAGAACACCAGAGGCAAAAGGTTCAGAGACTAGAGTTAGTCCAAGTTTGTTGACCTCCTCTGAGAAAAGGTGTTTTTGTGTGTATCCCCTGATCTGTAAGGCAGAGAACAGCTAGAAAACCTTCAGCATCACTGGAAATATTTTGAGATGAATACTTCAGGAACCAACTGAAAGTTCTCCATCTAGCAACTGGTATTTTGGAGTTGTTCAATAATAATGGAGACTGTTTGGTGGCACTATATCTGAGTTATTCACCCTACACATTCAATGTCACTAAATCCTTTTGGCCACCTATTGTGGTTTCTATTTGAAGAGGAGACAGGGACATCTTGTAGGGTTATCAGTCTCCCAAGGTCACTAGCAAGACCATGTCATGGACAGGATTTGAACACAGCTACCTCAGTCCAACTGCTCTATTCCCAACCACTGCACTTTTCGCTATTGGCTGTGCCTCTTAGACTTGAGAAGAAGCAGTCTTATTGTTGTAATCTCAGACCAGTAGCTAAGATGAGCCCAGAGTTCCAGGTTCAATTTATTGCTCACATTCCTCATTGCTATCATTCTGGCATCAGTATTTCCCTTCCCACAGGTCTGCAGACATCACCAAAGCTTCGTGTCTGGGTGTGACCCATTGCTCCATCTGAGTCTCTGATCTATGACTCTTCAGCTGGTGAAAGGGTGCAATCACAGAATTTATGATATGTCATTTTTGGGGGCTGCTCTCCTCCCTGCTATCAAAGCTATCTGTAGGCAACTGAGCATTTTTATATCAGAGAGATAGGTCTGACAGTTCCTAGGGAATATTTACACCCCAAAGACAGCCTAGGTGATCAGTTCTGAAAAATTAGCAAATACTCTGTACTAGTCAGCTCAGGCTTCCATAGTGAAATACCATGGATTGGGTGGCTTAAAAATAGGTGTTTAGGGGCTGGGGATTTAGCTCAGTGGTTCTGGCACCTGTCTTGTGAGTGCAAGGGCCCGGGTTCGATCCCCAGTTAATCACATACAGTACTGGGTGTGGAGACTCACGCCCAGCAGCAACCAGCATCACATACCACAGTTTCTGATGTGGTGACTCACACCTATAATCCCAGCAGTCGGGAGGCAGAGGCAGGAGGATTGCTGTGATGTGAGTTGGAGGCTGAGCTCAGAGCCAGCCTGAACTATACAGCAAGACCATGTTTCAAAAAAAGATGTTTACTTCTCACAGCTCTAGAGGCTGAGAGTCTAAAGTCTAAGATCAGGGTGCTAGTATGGGGGTAGGGGTAGGGGGGAAGGGCCAAGAGAAAAAAGCAGAAGGAGAATGAGGAAGAGGAGGAGGAGAAGAGGAGGAAGAGGAAGAGAGAAGAGGAAGAATAGCAAGAGGAAGAAGAAAAAAAAGAGAGAGAATGAAAGAATGATATTGTGACTCTTCTCAGAATGTCTCCTTGTAATGTCACTAGTCCCATCACCCTGAAGACCAAGCTACCTCCCAAAAGTCTCACCTCCAACTACTGTTACACTAGAAATTAAGGCTCCAGCATATGAATTTTAGGAGATGCATTTCAATCCAAAGCTAAATAGAAATTCCTCCCTAAAAGCCCAGGAAGTACCTACAGGACAGAATAATGCAAGATGGTAAAGTAAAAACTGAGATCTCACATCTGGTCTCAGCAAGAAGACAGAAAATTTCAGAACAAATCTCTACAGGGAAGTTACCATACACTGGGAACTCCTTGAAATGTTCTACATACATCATAATAAAGTTG
This sequence comes from Petromus typicus, assembly GCA_004026965.1. NCBI lineage: Eukaryota > Metazoa > Chordata > Mammalia > Rodentia > Petromuridae > Petromus > Petromus typicus. The sequence continues at coordinate 70,565 of PVIR01003530.1, forward strand.
GCTCTGCTGGATGCCTATTTTCCAGGGAGGAAAGTAAAGTCATGGCATGGTAGGATGAACTCACTCAGGATCATATGGTAACTAAGCGGTACCAGGATCCTTTCTCAGAACACTGACTTGCTGACAGGAGCAACGAAGCAGGATTGTTCTCCCTGGGCTCAGCACCCGGCCCTGTATCTTCCTGGCGTGTGTCTTGAGCAAGTCTTCAAAGTTCTCTGGTCCTTTATCTCTAAATGTTTGGGGGAGGAGCTTGTAGAAGCCATGCAATAGGGTCACCATAAAGGTACAGTGAAAATAATCATGCATGGGAACCCTTCAATTACATATAACATACGATAAATGCTCCAAACAATCAAATGGAATGATGATGGTGGTGGTGGCCGCAGAGACTGTTCAGCCTTCTGAAAGTGCCTGGTCACATGCTATGCCACTCCCTGTCCCAGTGGGAAACTACAGCAGCAAAGCCTTTGGGGTCCCTCGGCGCAGTGCTTGGCACTATCTAGGTGTCCAGTGAATGTTTGTTGAATGAATGAATGACTGTTCCAAATAATCTCCAGCTTGTAACTGAGTCCTCCTCTACCTTTGTGGAATGTATATTGATTTCTTCAGGATTTCATGATAATTAATCTCTTGACAAAATTTAAGACCTGTTAATTACCCCTGATTAATTAGGGTGAACTTTTTAATTGCTTCCCTAAGCTGAAATACACTGTCAATAGGACCCATAATTAGTGACCCAGTAATCAGTTTTAAACCAATTATCCCATGGTAACAAGTGAAACTAGGCAAGAAGCGCCCCAGGGGCTTGGGCCAATTTCAGTGAAACTCAGAATAATACAAATTGGCACTTATGTGGCTGAAGAATTCATGTTCAGTGTAATTGGAAATGCAGAAACTCAGATTCTCTTGGGTGTTTCATTTGTCTTGGGTTTTGGTGCCATGTCGTTTGAAAGCAGTAAAGGAAGTATACTTCCTCGACCGTCCAGCGAAAGGCCCAGAGCAAGTTCTCAGGGTTGCAGGGCTGCCTCTGAGGACAACAAAGGCTGTGGTTGTGAGGTCACACAGGGTGTGTCCTGCATAGTTCTAGAGGTGCCACTGACACTGTAGCCTCTGTGAATGGCACCTGATGCAGTAACCTGTGGGTCACGTGGCACACAGTGTAGGAGTGTGGATCATATTCTTCCAAGGGCAGCAGGGGGGCTTTTGTAGAGGGGTATGGGGAGATCCAGACAGCAGGCAGCTTTCACAGTCTGTCTAGAACCTTGGAGTCGTATCATGTGCTCATTTGACTTCTGCTGATATAACCATCTGGACTTGGAAAAAAATAACAAAAGGAAATAATAACTTAAATAGCACAAGACATTCTGCCTGCTGCTCCATTCAGTACTCATGCCCCGAGCTAGCGCAAATAGGGCCTGGAACCTGCTGCCCCTCCGCGTCTCTTGTAAGCATATCACACCGTGTGAAGTACTTAAGGATTGGTACCATTTTCTCCAGCATTATTAACTTTGTAAGCAGCAGGATCTGCAGGCCAGCCATTCATCTGGGGTCCAATTGAAGAAACAGATTTCTTCCCCTTGCAAAGGAAAACTGGTCAGGCCGGCCTTTTTGAAACATGACATTCAACCTCCAACATGGAGCCTCTCTAAAGGACTCCCAAGAGCAATTTTGAAAATGTGAGCTTTTCTCTCCCCTGCTACCCACTCGAGTCCTTAACACAAGGAAGAATTCTGCTGAGGGTTTTAGCTGTTTTCCCTGGTGGCTGATGCCCCTGGGAGACCAGTCCGTTCTCAAGACCGGGCTAAAATCACCTGTATTAGAAGCATCTGAGATGCTTGTTTTTAAAAACGTAGATTCACATCCCTACACTAGACTGACTACATTGGCATAGACTGGCCTGGCCCCTGGAATCTGCGGTACAACTCGCAACTGTAAGCTCAGCGTGGGTAGGAGGAGAGCCAGGTCAAGGTGACCTGTCTCCAGCACCTGGGACGAGCCTGGTGCATGGTGTACATGTAATATATACTGATAAAAGGCACAAGAACTACCTCTTGGTCCTTGGCTTAGTTTTCTCTGTGCTTGGAGCAGGCTTAAGATATCAGCCAGTGGGGACCTAAAGAAAGAGAAGTGGACGTGTCTCCTGCTCCTAAGCACATCTCTGGGCTGGAGCTCGATCCCTGGCTCAGTGAGCTCCACCCCTGCGTGTGTCCAGCCACATGCTTCACCGCTTGTGTGTGCAGCATCTCACTGATGCCATTACTCATTCATTTAGCACCTAATCCTCTAATCCAACTGCTTGTTCATTCGCCAAGTAAGAAATATGCAGACGCACAAGCCCCTTGTTCCCAGAGTTATTTCCAGCTGGTATGAAGAGGCATCTAAGGAAGAGGCTAGGTTTTGTTCTTTCAGCCAGGAGATCCCCAAATGATACTGGGATGTTGCTCCCAGTGGGGAGCCTTCTAATGGTGGGGCTCCTCCCAGAACGGTTCACAGAAAGACTGAGATACCCCAACGATCCTGACAACCTGACACCTGAGAAGCCCAGGAGCCCGGCTCTGTGTGGAACATCACAGGACTCCCGCGTTCCGCCCGAGCATCTCATTCATTCTCAAGGATTCACTGAGCCACTGCGGTGTGTCACGCTTGGCTTGAGTTGTTTGGCTACATCAAGGAGCAAAACAGACTCAGACCCCTGTTTGGTGGAGCTGCCAACGAGCTCCACACACTCCCAAACCCTGCACTTTAGCCGAGGACGGATCCTCTCGGGCTGGACCTGCCATGTGGTCCTGAAGCCCCCAACAATGGCTTCTCCCCAGGTGTTCCTCCTCCCTCTCCCCTGGAACACGAGAAGGGCAGGCGACTTGCTGTGTGGTCAGTACCTTCGAGGGTACCGACCTGACCTAGAGGAGGCCTTGTGTGTTAGTCATTTTTCCACCGAGGGGATGAAATGCCTGACATATATACAATTTAAAGGGAGACTGGCTGATTCGGGGTCATGGTCAGCGGGCTCCATGGCAGAATCAGCATGGTGGACAGGCCTGGCGGAGGAGAAAGCTGCTGGACTCGTGGTCCCAAGGAAGCAGAAAGAGAAGAGGGGAGTCTGAGGAAAGAATACCCTCTGCTGCCCATCTCTCCCGGTGACCTCCTGACAGCACATGAACTTGCCCGCAGTTAACCCACAGACGAACAGAGCAACCACGTGACTGCAAAAGCACCACCATGAGCGCTAGCTTTGAGGGACGTTTTAGATCCAAACCATAACCCTCAGAAAGCCTGATATCCACTGCTGTGGATCTGTCCCCTATGCAGATGCCCCCGGCTGTCCTCCTGACCCGCTCCCTGCCCGCATCCTACTCTCTGGCTGAAGACCGAGTCACGTACCTACGCCACGGGGCTTCCCTCCACCAGCTTCCGCCCAGTGGGAAGCACTGGGAGCAAAAGGGAAGGAGCGCGGGGTGTTTCCTCCCTGCTTCCCCCGGAAGGCAAGCTCAGGCTGGTGTGTCCCTACGCAAAGGCCCCTCAGAGGCCTGCTCACTCCATCCCGTCCCCCCGCTTGCCCACCCGGGGTATGGAGGGAGACACTCCGCTGGCACCATCCCATACCTCCTGTCACCTTCCTACCCACACTTCTGTGGCCGTCTCATTTGACGAAGCTTCCCCAGTTTATACCTACTTGAATATGCTGTTTGTTTTCTCTTGGAATCTGACTCATAAACTCCTTCTCCTCTTCCTGGTCCCATACTCTGCGCAGAAGTAGCATCGGAGTTGGGAAAACGAATGTGGTAATAATAAAGAAAAAAGAAAACAAAGATTGTGTATATAAGGGATGGCGGGGTGCAGGGCAGGGGGGAAAAGGGAAAAAATGAGAATCAAGTCATGTCATATTTTGGTACACACGCTTAATGTTGAATGCGATGACGATGTGCATTCAAAACGTACCAATAAAGATAACTAAAAAAAAAAAAAAAAGAAGTCAGGGCTCAGGCAACATCTGGCCCCCAGATGTGCCCCCTTCAGCCTGCACAGCCTCCGGCTTCTTATGTTTTAGATTGGCGGAATCATTGTTTTTACTAAATGGAACTCGAGGAATGTCAAATAGAAAACAAATTTTTAGCTTCTCTTGAAAGCACAGAATTGTTGGCAGTGCTGGGCTTATCGTTTGGGTGGCACCCCTGGGTGGGAGTGGAGTGCCAGCTGCCCACACAGAGTCAGCAGTGTTTCCTGTCGACCACAGACTCTACCACTCTCTGCCATCTCCTTGACAACCCCTCTGCTCTATACTTCCCATGTACTGTACTTAGGTTGTTTCCTCAGAGTTAAAAAAATAAAATAAAATAATTTCTTTTCCTATGTCTGGTAAAATAAAAGTTGGACCTGAGTAGGTGGGGACAAAGCTTGAGCAGATGGCGTTGTAGAAATAGACTCTTCCTACCTTTTAAATATTGAGGTCTCAGCCTACTACACTCATTTCTGTTACCTTTCAAAATCAGGAAAAGATTTGAATTTTTGGCTTTAAAATGCAGCTTTAGCTAAACCTCTGTTGCAAAGTCATCAAATGAGATCTCAGAGTGACAGAAAATAAATGAATTAGAACGAATTAGGCTATGGCTGGCACGATGAGTCTCAGAATTATTCTGTCTCTATCCTACACTGTCTTTCTCCTCCACCCTGAGCTGTAGCCTGTCTGAGGCTCCAAGAAAATCTAGAAGATTTATAGTTCACCAAGGATAACTAAGATACATAAGGACTGATCGACTCTTAACTTTATATACAGACATTCGCTTATATCAATTTACTTCTCACCCTTAAGGAAAAGGGAGCTAACATCTATTAAGTTTAATGTCGTGCTGAAGATTTTATATATGATCTCTCTTGAACACTATAAGAATTTTATGAAGTGGCTATTATGACTTCCACTTTAAATATAAAGAAACTGAGGTTCAAAGAAGGTAAGTAACATGGACAAAAGCACCTGGCTCCTAAGTGATGGGGATGGGAGTCAACCCTTGTTTTTATCTCTTTATTTCTTATTACCTCAGAATAAAGGCTTTAGAAAGGTATAAGCATGCTGGGTATTCATCGCTATCCAATGAATATGACTTTTTCTTTCTTGGTTAACAAAATAGAGAGCTTTCCACCTCCCTATACACAATCCCACCTCATTTCCATTAACAGCTGCAACTAGATACACCATAGTTATCTCATGCCTCCCTATTGTGGACATGTCGATTGTTTCCCAAAACTTCATTATTATGAAAAGCACCACAATAAATATCTATCTCTTGATCTACCCACCTCTGCATACTTATGTGAATAGCTCTATAAAGCAAATTGCTATAACTAGAATTGCTTTCTCAATGATATGCATATTTTAAATTTTGATAGCATCTGCCAGACTTTTTTTTTTTTCCTCTAAATTTGTTGGACCGATTCATCATTCCCACCCACGGGGATGCCTGCTTCATGACAGCCTCACCAGCAAGCATGGTGTTACTCATCTCTGCCTGACCAAGTGAAGAGCTGACGGTTCTGCCCTTTTATATGCATGTGCCATTAGTAGTATCTCTGTATTCTGGCCACTTGTGTTGTCTCCTGTAACTTAATTATGCACCTCCTCTTCCCAGATATAGCCCTTCATAGCTCACCGAGGATGAAAAGCTCAGTTCAGTGACTCCAAATAGAGTCTCAAATCCAAAGGAGAATAGATCTCTGAGCTCTAGTTGATAAGAATGGATTCTATCCAGAGCTCTTACTTCCCGGGCTCAAGGGAGAGTTGGCAAGTAGAGTCTGAGCCCTGAGCATGAGACGCAGAGCACCTTGGGGTCCTCTTTGTAAGTGGCAGCAGTTGCCCCTGTCACATGGTTCCCGTGACCTCCACCCATTGCAGGTCCTCAGATATTGACCTTCCATGCTGCGACTGCTTGAGGAAGTGCAGCACTGGAGTCTTGGCTAACCCCTTCATCACTGGGACAAAACACCTGGCACCCACAACTTAAAGAAGGAAAGGAGAAGAGTTTGGAGAACTCAGACTCCAAACTCTTGTGTGGAGGTTTCAGACTCCAAAGCAGGATGGTACGGAAGATGGGAGGCAGCTCCTTCCATGGAGGGAGGAAGAGTGAGGGGAAGGGTGGGGAAGAGATAAACCTGCATGTCCCCCAGTGACCTCCCCTAACCAGATCCTATCTCCTAACCAAGTCAGCTGTAAACTCACCCATGGCTAATCTACTGATGAGTATCATGCTCCTGTGAGCAAATCACACCCTGAAAGCCACACCTATGTGCACACCAGAGTTTAGCGCACATCTAGACCTAAGCCATAATATCTACCGTAGAGGCAAAAGAAAGGGAGAGACACCGAAGGCAATGACCAAAGCTACAGCCACATACAGGCTCACCTGTCTGAATGTCAAGGGGTTTCTAAATTCAGCGATGAGCTTGATAAATACACTACAAAGGAGTGTGTCCAAAAGTGCGCCCATTTCACCCAAGTAAAAAGTAAGATCTCCTTTCAGTATGGGGGAAAAAATAGCCTTTTAATCCCATTATCATAGGCAAATTCAAGCTTTTAGAGTTAACTGACTAGGTGAGGGTGACTGGGTCCAGGACACCTATGGATATCAAAATCCATGGATGGTCCTGTCTTTCATATAAAAGAGTACAGTATTGAGGGTCATGGATTTAGCTCAGTGGTTCCAGCACCTACCTGGCAAGTGCAAGGTCCCAAGTTCGGTATATGGTAACCACATACAAGCTAGGTGTGGTGATTTATGCCCACCAACAATCAGTAGCACATACCACAGTGCCATCCATGGTGAATCACACCTGTGATCCTAGTGCTCAGGAGGCAGAGGCAGGAGGATTGCTGTGAGTTTGAGACTGGCCTGGGCTACACATTGAACTCAGGGCCGGTCTGAATTACAAAGTGAGACCCTGTCTCAAAAAAAAGAGCATAATCTTTGTGTGTAGCCGATGTTTGCCCTTCCCTAGACTTTAAGTAATCTCTACATTTTTAATAAAATCTATTCTGATGGACCCTCAAGTTATGACTGGCCTGATACATAAACAACTTGGGCTATAAACCAGAATTTTAGGTTTAACTTACAATAAACATCTTGAGTTTAACAACCAAAATGTTGGCTTCTTATACTCCCAGATGACCTCAGGTACAGATTCAACTCACCAAGACTTCTGAAAAGAACCTTACAACATCCTTTCTTGTGTGGAGTAAATTGAGAAATTCCAGGCTGAAATCTTCCTGGAAAAAAAGCATGGCCTCAAATTATACAGGAGAGAGATGTTGACGGCTGTGTAGAGGAGTCTGTACCTTCAGCTCACAAGTTTGAGCTACAACTAGACCTGGAGAACAAATTGATTTTGTAAGTCGGGGGTCCGCCGTTTAATGTAGATGCTATGTAAATAGTTGCTATTCAGTACTCTTTAGGGAGCAGCAACCAGAAGGGAAAGTCTGCACATAACTCATACAGACATAGGTTTTTCTTATTCAAATATCTGATCCAGGGCTGGGGAGTTAGCTCAGCGGTTCCGGCGCCTGTCTTGCAAGCGCAAGGGCCCGGGTTCGATTCCCCAGTATCCACATACAATACTAGGTGTGGAGACTCACGCCCAGCAGCAACCAGTACTACATACCACAGTGCCAGGCGTGGTGGCTCATGCCTGTAATCCCAGCACTCGGGAGGCAGAGGCAGGAGGATTGCTGTGATGTGAGTTTGAGGCTGAGCTCAGGGCCAGCCTGAACCACAAAGTGAGACCCTGTCTCAAAAAAACCTAAAAAAAAAAAAAACAAAAAACAAATATCTGATCCATAGTAGGACAAAGCCATAAACGTGGAGCCTATGGACTCCAAAGGCCAAGAGTACTGCTTGAAATTACAAATTCCTACACTTAAACCAGATGCCTGGGATCAGAACCTCTGGAGGACCAGCTCCGGCAGCCGCATGTTTAACAGGCACCTTCAGTGACTCCCAGAGACAGTGATTCTCAGCCACCACACAGCAGAAAACCATCCACAAGCTTAAAGCGCAAGCCACCCCGCAGCCGCTTATTCATCTAGGCACCAATGCTTGTTGTTATTTGTCTGTTTTTATCTTTCCTGGTGGTTGTAGCATTCCACCTACACTGAGAACCACTAATTGTTTGGTTTCTAAATGTGTCAGACAGTCAGAATCCACTGAAGGCGACGATATCAATTTTATCACTTAGACTGATAAAAATACAGATTCAAAGTCCTCAACTCTGAAGGATGCTGGTGAATCATGTCTGGGGCAGCCTGGTCACAGGTGTGGAGCTGCCTCGCTCTCTGTCTGGAGCACCGGTTCCAAGACCTGCTCTTCTTCGGAATCTATGGGTGTTCAAGCTCTTTCCATAAAATGAAGTAGTAGCACATAGAGCCTATGCACATATTCTCATTTACTTTTACCTCTAGTTACTTATAATACCTTCATAAGGGAACATAAATGCTGTGTAAATGATTGCCTCTATTACTTAGGTCAGGATGACAATAAAAGTTTGTATATTCTGCACTGACACAATATTTTTAAAAATATTTCCCCTCACAGCAAGCTGAGTCCATCAATGGGGAGCCCACGAAGGTGGACAGCTGGTTGCAGTCACAACATCACTGAGTGTAGTTGCGATTCCCAGTAGAGCCACTCACTCAGCTGAGTCACAAGTTGCAACTCTGTCCCAGGAAGACAAGTCTATGTTGTATACTAGCACAAAGAGAATGGACGTCAGAAAGCAGTAACAGTCCAAAAGAGGGTGAGATGATGATGGTGGTGGTGTGTGTGTGTGTGTGTGTGTGTGTGTGTGTGTGTTTGCGTAGAAGTGAAAGCAGAAAAATTCCTTGAAGGAAGATTCCCACCCACTGTGTTACTCCTCGGGTTTTACATCCTCCCCGCCTCACACAGAAGCAAACAGTGAGACCTTACACCGGCAAAATTGCTTTTCTTTTTGCTCATTAAAACGCTTTTATTTTCTTTAAAATTTCTTTTCAACCTGTACCGTCATGGCTGCCCAAGGCCCCTCCCTTGTTCTACTGGATTATCCCCCTCACGTGACAGACTTGACTCTAAAATCCACTCATGTTGACATCTGTCCAACTCATCTCCCTGCAGTTCCGTACTCAGGGCTTTCTCTCTCCTCCCTCCCCCTGGTGGACACTGAGGTGGAGACGGCAGTCATGCTATGGGGATCATTCTTGCACGTGTCCCCTTCTGGGGAACAGGCTCCCGGTTTACAGGGTATGAGATGCCACCTGACTCAGCACAGCCAGAGTGCTGGACACTCTGCCCTTCCGTCTGCAGGACACAAAGTATACGAGGACGCCCTCTCCTACCAGAGCTTAGCGTTACCCGGAGTTCTAACTTCCTACAGGCATAAAGTGGTACTTGCTACTGTTTCAATTTGCTCTTATTCATAGCAAATTTGAGCATCCCTCCATTTTCTGGCTCACTTTTGTGATTCACATTTTCTTTCATTCCATTCCACTTCTTGCACAACTGGTACCAAATGGATTGGTCTTCCTGACTCCATCATTTCAAAGAGTTCCGTTTGGACACGTCTTCTCATGTCTCCTACTGACTGCGCTGTGAGGGCCAAAGGAGGTGGGAGCCTTGGGATTATCTTTGATTGGCTTCTCACACATGGAGGCGGTTTCCTTTGTTGGTCGGGGCTATTGCTCTTTCCTTTCAGAAACATGAAGCATGAAAACAGATCTGTAATATCTGTGCTTTGTCCAAGGCCTAAGAACTAAGCTATTTGCCTTGGCAATGTCATGCTCAATGGCCCATTTCTCTCCTGGACTCAGTTTCCCGTGCATAGCTTCCCTGCTTCCCTGGGAGCTAAGTCTGGGCTGTTACAGGTCCTGGGCTGTAACTCAGATTTTCTTTTGTCTGTGTGAAAATACTTCCCCACTTTTAGTCAAAGTTCTGTGTTTCTTGGCCCGAGCTGCTCTCGTACATTAGCAAGCGCTGCACAGGTGTTTCGGCCTGTTCTTATGTTTATGAATAACCGAAATGATTTCTCACAGCTCTGAAGTCTGAGAAGCCCAAGATCAAGGCACCAACATGTTTGGCATTTGGTGAGAATCTAGTATCTGCTTTTATGTTGGTACTTTGGATACTGTGGCCTTTTGTGGTGAAAGGAAAAAGTAGCATGGGTATTGTGTGACAGCTCTTTAATGTTGCTCACAAAGCAGGACCCATGGGAGCTAGTCACCTTCTAAAGGCCCCATCTTTGAATGTTTTGTAGGGACAGAGTTTTAGGCTGAATTTTGGAGAGTCACCTTCAGACCACAGCAGGGACTTAGGTCACAAACATTTGTTTCTCAAAGTTCTGGAGGCTAAGTTGCTGTGATGTCAGAGTATCGATGAAGGTTTCAGAGACATAACCCTGAGCAAGGACAGAAGCCAGGGATGTTTGGGGGTGCTCAGAAGACAGCTGAGTGATGTCTTATCACATCTCATGTCCTTTTCCCTGGAGCAGTGGCTCCCAGAGTGGTATGCACATGCGCTTAGGGACAAGGATACTGTCTACCAGGATGCAGCAAGAAAGCATGCAAAGGTCTATTTACTTTAACTTATGTTTTCACAGTTCTCTATGTTTCATAGTCAATGTACGATAATTAGTATTTTATATATGTATAATTTGGAAATAAATAAATGTGCACATATTTGGCTCTAAGTCAGAAAAGGAGCATGTTCAAGGTCCTTCCACGCAAAATACTGTCCACAAGTCCATAGTAGGAGCAGCATGGACACTTGGAGGTGCGGAGCGTCAGGGCCACCCCACCCTATTTCCTCCCCATAGCTCCGTATCTCCCAAGTGCAACCTGTAACTAGAATGGGCCAACTCTGTTCCCTCCTTATCTTTCTCTCTCTGGCCTCTTTCTTCTATCAAACTCCTTTTCTCTCTTCCAGTTAAAAAAAAAAAAGCTTCCACAGATATGAATTGACATAGATTGGACAGAGTATTATGAGGAGGTGGTAAAGGATATATTAAATGTTTCCCTTACTAGCATCAGCTAGTAAAAACACCCTATTACAAGTATAACCTCATTATTTTCTTACTGTTCACTACCTCAAGTAATTTGGTTTTGTTACATTGATCTATGTACCTTACAAAGTGCCACAGCCGTGATTCCTACGCTGTGGGGCCCACCTTCTGTGAGCTGCTGTGTAGGTCCAAGGTGTGTAGCATCAAAGCCCTCCAGAATTCCTACAGGGCGGTGTGTGTCATTGCTCCAAAGCCAGTCAGGACAGCCTGTGTACCTGCGCACAGGTGCAGTCGCCACTAGAAACACCTTGTTCCGGCTCATGTCCTTTGCTATGCTTGCACTCCATATAACGGCTTTATTTGTTCTAACCATCTTCAGCTCAGTAGCTCCTGTGCTTTTGCACGCCTGCCATATATCTCCTACCCCGGAGGTAAATCTATCATTTGAGGCAGCCTTATTATAGCTAAGTAATATCTAAGCACATTTAGACTTTGGTGGCATTTGAAGCTTGATGATGTGCTATCCTATTGAGCCATCCTGTGCCCACTCACCTGTGGAGTCTTCCTCGTGGCAGAGCCTATGCCCTGCTTCCTTGGCATTAAGCTTAGGAGTCTTTCAGATTCAACCTCTGCTGAAGGACTGGTCCCTAAGGCTGCTCCTTACCACTTACTTCTTCTGCCTCAGGCAGACTATGCATTGCTCTCCCTTAGCTTCGGGTTGAGCTTTTCCTCTCTGCAAAGGGCCAGGTCCTAAGAGCCTGAAGCTTCTTACACAAAAACTCCATTGACCATGTGTAATTAGCTTAATGCAGAAGAATGCTCTTTCTCCAGCTTCCATAGTGTCCCTCGGGCAACATGACAGCTCTATAACCCTAACCTTCCTTCCAGTTTTCTGGATATCACCTCCCAGGAGGCGTGAAGCCTCCCTCTTATTAGAATAAACTGGGCAAGATTTTACAAACAGACTTTGATCTGTCAAGTATGTCTGCAAAGGACAAGATTTTAGAAAATGAGCTTTCTTGTAGAGAATTTTGACAGGAAAAAAATCTTTAAAGAAATACAGGAGCCAAAGGACTCCCAGATAACATGAGGTATCCAGCCCTGGACATCTAGATTTACACACTGCAGTAGGATCCTGACTCTTGCTAGTCGGATCCATGCCAAGGAATGTGACTATGCTTTGAAACGTGCTCCTTCTCTTGTGCCCTAGTAGAAACTTTTCAGCCAGCGTGAACTGAATATTTCTGTCCTTATGATGTCGACGTACCTAGAACTAGAAAAATTATTCCTACGCCCTACATCCTAGGACTAGACCAAGCTTTGCCAGGAGACAGCTGAAGAGAAGCACTAGACCCTTAGGAATCATGCCTCTTGGGGATGGTAACATTGGTCTATCAACCAGTAGCCATTTTTCCTAAAGGTGAACTTAATATAGGTGGAATCACTGACAGATAGACATCATATATTTAAATTAGGGATAAGCCTTATCTATCAGGTAATACTCAACCTTCATGGCTTTCTCTTTTCCACGAGAAGCAGACTAATCATAAAACTACTTTCCCCTTCCAACCTCCACGAACGTCCTAAGGAACTTCCCATCAGCTGCTTCCAAACCAAGTTTTACTGATGAAAACACTATCAACCTATTTTCACCTGATTCTGGGTAAAATAAAACTGGAAAAGATATCTTTTCTAACAAACATTATTTCAAACTTCCTGCACTGTTCATGTCAACTACTTTAATCTAGCTAAGTTCAGCGCCATTCATTACTCCCTGAAAACATGATCAGTTATCTTGCTAAGCACATTCTCTGAATGTGTGCTAGCTTCGCTCTTGGTTAGCTCAGGCTTACATCTTTTCATCCAGTCTCTTACTTTAGAAGCAAGCAGGATGGACCATGCCTTCTGCTGTTGGACAATTTTCATTACCAATAAAATGCCTGAGGGGGCCGGGGAGTTAGCTCAGTGGTTCTGGCGCCTGTCTTGCAAGCGCAAGGGCCTGGGTTCGATTCCCCGGTAACCACATACCATACTGGGTGTGGAGACTCACGCCCAGCAGCAATCAGCGCCACATACCACAGTGCTGGGCGTGGTGGCTCACGCCTGTAAACCCAGCACTCAGGAGGCAGAGGCAGGAGGATTGCTGTGATGTGAGTTGGAGGCTGAGCTCAGGGCCAGCCTGAACCACAAAGCAAGACCTTGTCTCAAAAAACCTAAAAAAAAAAAAAAAAAAAAAATGCCTGAGGTTAAATAGCTATCACATTTATTAAAATAAAGAAGTTGCTTCAGTTCTTACTTTTAGAGGCTGAAAGTTCAAACAGCATAGCACTGGCTCTGACAAAACACCCGTGGCAGAAAGCAGGAGAGCAGGACGTCAGAAATAGAGGTCACAAAACCAGACAGGACGTCAGAAAGGAGGAGGTTCCTCAACCCTTTCCTGGGACACGCCCCCATGGATCTACAGACTTCACTAAGTCTAGTCACTGCAACACGCCACCCTGGCACAACGCTGCTAAGACATGAACCCTTAGGGAGACACACCACAACCAAACTACCACCTGTCTCTTCTTCTGACCACCATGTATGTGCTTTTACTAACAGGAAAACCAAATCATCAGCAGTTCTCTTGGGTCCTTGGTTTCATGAAAACAGAGATAGCTAAAAAATAGTGCAAATACGACATTTATCCAATCATTCAACCAGCACTCCTGTTGAGACGTACAGTCCTAGGGTCCTGGCGACAAAGATGGCAAACCCAGATCCCTAACTACAGGAAAGTTGTTTCCCTGATCCAGGGAAACATCACTCTCCCCAGAGCACTCACCAAAAATACAGATTTCCACTCCTTGCCTAAGACTCTCTCCAAGCAAGTTACCGAAAATGTCTCACGTCCCAGTGGATTCTACTACATCTGGATTTAGCAATCACTTCAGTGGGAAACCGGCACTGAGGGAAATACAAGGAAAGAAGCCATTCAGGACAGCAGGGTGAATCCTGTTATGGTGCTCTGTGAGAGGGAGTGAGCCCATCAGGCGGGGGCCAGGCAAGGCCCAGGAGCCACACCTGTTACTGGGACAGGGAAAGTGGTGCAGAAGTTATTAACAAGAAATAACGCTAGTGAGTAGGGAACTGAGAGAGGAAAAAGAAAAGTCCAAGGAAAGGGGTTAAAGTTATTAAAACTCAGATGAGAGGAAGGGAGGGTGGCACCAGCCATCAGGTGCTGAGGCTGAAATCTCTTGTAAAACTGATCTCATGCAAGCCCACCACTGCTCTATTAGTACCCTAGACCCCATCTGATCCCCAGGACTGTCGCAAGTATCCTGAAGAATACTGAAGGATAGGACAGATGGCATCAAAGGCAATGTGAAGAGTCAGGCCACCAACAGTACAGGACAAAGACAGCATGCCGGACCCATGCAGTGAGAACTTGTGGGCAAGTAACAGTCTCCAGATCTCAAGACAAGGAAACACTTCTCTGCTCTTTCTCTTCCCCTTTCACCTCCTTCTCCTTCCTCTCCTCCTCCTGACTCCTCTTTTCCCTTTGCTTCTTCTTTCTCCTTCCTTCCTTGACTGACAGTCTCACCCAAGCTCCCACGGCACAGGTGAGGATGGTTCCCTAAAAGCGTATGAAAGTGGGGGTGCCAAAGATGGAAGCATGAGCTCTGGGCAGACAAGAGCTCCACAAGTCCACTCCAAGCACTGGCTCTTCCTTCAGGTTTAATAACATCCACTTTGTCCCTGAGCCAAGACACTAGGAATGCTGGCCGGAGTTCAGCGACAGACTGAACACCCAACACATTCTTGAACAATTGAAGTCATAGCACAAAGAAAGCAAGATGAACACGTTTGTGGGAAGCCCTCTCCACTATCCAGAGGAGCTAGCATTTGGTGGGGATAGTGTCAGAGTGCTGATGTTTAGTGGTAGCTTGGGTAGAAAAGACCATAGGTTCCAAATGAGCCATTGGGGGAGAAGATGGGCAAGGATGGTGGGTGGACTCACGACAGAAAGACTCAGGGAAGAGGATGCAGGATGTAGTTCAGTGGTGCAGCATTTGCCCAGCACGAATGAGACCCCGGGTCCAATCTCCAGTACTGCAAAAGTGAAACAAGCACACGCCCTACTTGTGAGCAAGCCCCTGTCTTGAATCTGCCTGGTTCTGTGTGGTTCACTTGGGAAATAACTACTGGGCCAGGCTGAGTGTCTCCTACAACCCAGGCCCTGCACCAAGTGCCTCCCCCAATCCTCAGCCTACCCGGGGCACAGTCTCACCATCTCACGCTGCTTATGAGGTGACTGGCATGAGGGAAAATAACTTGCTCTACCAAAAACACCCAGCTTTTCCCCAGGATTAAGGCTGAACCCAGCCAAGCCTTCTTACCAAGCTAAGCGCGCCCCCGCCCCCAGCCATTTTGTGACAGAGTCTCCCTAAGTCTCTAAGTTGCTGGTCTGGGCTCAACCTTGAGATCCTTTCTGTGCTTTCTCTTGTTACATATTAAATAGGAGAATGAGAGCACCCACCATGCAAAATCATTCCATGGTCCTTTCACACTAAGATCAGGAACAGGACAAGGATGTCCTCTCTCACCACTTCTGTTCAATATTGCCCTGGAAATATTAACTACAGCAATTAGGCAAGAGGAAGAAATAACAGAAATAAAGACAGGAAAAGAAGAAGTTAAATTGTCATTATTTGCTGATGACATGATACTCTATATAGAAGATCCTAAAAACTCAACTAAAACACTGCTGGACCTTATCACAAAATTTAATAGCATAGCTGGATACAAGGTCAGTGCTCAAAAATCAATAGCCTTTGTATACACAAAGAGCAGACCCACTGAGATAGAAATTGAGAAGTCAGTCCCTTTCACAATAGCACCCAAAAAGATGAAGTATCTAGAAATCAATCTAACAAAGAGGTGAAAGACTTCTACTCTGAAAACTATAACACTCTGAAAAAGGAGATAGAAGTAGATATCAAAAAATGGAAAGACATACCTTGCTCCTGGGTAGGAAGAACCAATATTATCAAAATGGCTATACTCCCACAACTACTATATAGATTCAATGCAATCCTAATTGAAATCCCAACAGCATATTTCACAGATCTAGAGGAAAAAATCCAAACATTCATCTGGAACCACAAAAGACCTAGAATAGCAAAAGCAATTCTAAGCAACAAGAACATGGTGGGGGGTATTATGATCCCAAACCTGAAACTATACTATAAAGCCACTGTGATAAAAAGTGCATGGTACTGGCAAAGTAACAGACCTGAGGACCAGTGGAGTAGATTAGAAGATCCAGAAACAACTCCAGATACACTGAGTCACCTCATCTTTGACAAACAAGCCAAAAAATCCTCAATGGAGGAAAGATAGCCTCTTTATCCAATGGTGCTGGAAAAACTGGGCTTTAACTTGCCAAAGACTAAAGTTAGTCCTATTTTTTTCTCTGTGTACCAAGCTAAAATAAAAGTGGATAAGAGACTTAAATATTAAAACAAACACACTAAACCTGCTGCAAAACAGGTTAGGTAAAACTCTTGAAGACATTGGCTTAGGGAAAGACTTTCCTGAACAAAACCTCTATAGCACAAGAATTGGCAGAAGAAATCAACAAATGGTATCTCATTCTATTAAAAAGCTTCTGCACAGCAAAGGAAGCCACTAACAGAACAAAAAAGCAACCAACAATATGGGAAAGAATCTTTACCAGCTGTTTGTCAGACAAAGGGCTACTACCTAGTATATGTAAAGAGCTTTAAAAAAAAATCAGCCCATCCAAATTTTTAGACCCAATTCAAAAATGGGCATCTGAAATGAACAGATACTTTTCAGAGGAAGAAGTAAGAGCAGCTAAGAAGTATATGAAGAAATGCTCAACATCATTGGTCATTCAGGAGATGCAGATGAAAACAACACTGAGATTTCATCTCACTCCACAAAGAATGCCTGCTAACTCAGAATTAGCCAACAACAAATGTTGGCAAAGCTGCAGAATAAAAGGAGCCCTTCTCCACTGTTGGTGGCAGTGTAGTCTCATACAACCTCTGTGGAAATCAGTGTGGAGAGTCCTCAAAAAGCTAGGATTGGAGGTCCCATTTGACCTGGCCATCGCTCTGCTAGATAAATACACACAAGAATTAAAAGATTCATTTCACAGTGACATATGTGCACCTATGTTTATAGAAGCTCATTTTGTGATTGCTAAATTTTGGAAACAACCCAAATGTCCATCATCTGGAGACTGCATAGAGAAGATGTGGTTCCTTTATAAAATGGAATATTATTCTGCCATTAAAAATGATAAGATTGAGTCATTCATACTC
>PVIR01003531.1:0-18814 GCA_004026965.1 Petromus typicus
TAACTCCCCGGCCCTCAAGTGGATATATTTTATCTTTCTTAAGAGCCATACTGTTCAGGAACAACTAGAACATTTCTAACAAGCATGTTAAAATGACATCTTGTATTTCTGAGTGGGAAAGGCCCAGACATAGGTTACATACACAGAAGAGGCAGAATATGTAGTGCTGTGGGTGCTAGATTCAAGAGGATACTGTTTCTATACATTTCCTTTGCATTTGCTTTGCAGAGCATTGAGGAAGACTGTAGGTAGTCTTGGCTTCCAACTCGCGCACAAATCATTGCTTCAATGTGGAGAGACAGCATTATCCAGAAGATAATGCTGCTCTCACTCATTGGTGAGTGTCAGATATAATTGTTTGCCCAAGGTCTTTATCCACCTACTAAGCAAATATCTACTCAGTTGGTTTTAAATAACTCTTTGAAGTGGTTGACTTGGAATGCGTAACTTGCCTATAAATTGAGCTTGTACTTCCACTGGGCAAATAGTTCTTCAATATAGACAACATCATATTTCTCCTCTTAATCCCTTCACCTCCTATTGTTAAATGTGTTCCCAGTGGGATTAATGGTGATGTTTAGGGTTCATAGGGATTTGAGCTCCCAAGCTTCCCTGCATAGAACTATTAGGACTATAGAATAGTCACTAGGTGACTGCTGGATTGTTCTTTTTCAGGAGGCTTATAAATCTTTGTTATCAAGAAAAGACTTATGTTGTGCATGTACCATTTCAAACCTTCTAAAAGACCTCAAATGTTATCTGATTCTTTGGTTAGAAAATTTCCTATTAGAAAGCCTAAGGCCACTGGACTCTGTCCACAAGAAACAGGATATTGAATACAATGACATTCAGTACTTTTCCCTTCTTCCATGTTCAGAAATGAGTGAATCTCTAGAGATTAATTATTCCTTTGGGGTTTCCTTATAATGTACCAGATATTCTACAGGAAGGATACAGAAAGTAAAGCAATGTCAGGATTCTCAAAAAAAAGCTTTGAGAATACACTTCAATAGCCAATTTATCATGGGGATACAGAGAGAATGGGTATAAAACAAACTCACTTCATTAAAATTATCAAATTATCATTAGTAAAAATCCATTTAATAAAGTATTTTTCCAGGATATAATTTATACTTATTCTTTTAAGACAGAAAAAATAATTTTTACTCCAGAAATGCTATTTTTTAAAGCAACTCACCCTTCAACACCAGACTTCAGAGAGAGAGAACTAATATTTAGCTCTGAGTTTCTTGTTTATTTTTCAAAATTATGATTATGTTTCTATACCAAGACAATGGTATATTTGTAACAGAATTCATTTTTATTATTAATTAATAGAATTTCTTATTTTTTCAATATGCTTACCAATAATTCCTCAATATTTATTAGGTCGTATGGATTCTTGTCTTCTAGTCATGGGGTTTAATTTCATCAAATGTTACTAGCCTCTCCAATTAAGATTTTAAAAGCTGTTTATGTCTGTAATAGTATTGGAATTCTACAGAGATCTCAATGTGAATGGCTCTTCAAAGATTATCAAAAATTTATGTGTATATTTAATGTACCAATAAAGATAATTAAAAAAAATTATTGACATTTAAAATAGTGGATTAATAAAGTATGAGTCGCAAAAAAGACCACTTTTTCATCTTGGTGCAACCATAAAGCTAGAAAAGTTATCACTCAAAAGTTATCACTTATTCACTCATCACTCTGCTAAAGGGCAAGGATATGGCTCTGGCTTCAAAAGCCAGATTATCTCATCAGAAGACTCCTGGAAGAACAGGCATGTCAGCTCTACAGATGTGTATTTTAATGAATCACATGTTGTAGCGATCCAATGTGTCCAGTTTCCAAGTATCTACTCAGATGCAGAGTGCCCTTACTAGTGGAGAATCCATGTATCTTCCCAACCCCAAACATTCTTAGCATCATTTGAGGATTATCTTCACTTCATTTGGGGATTGCTGCTGGAGCCTCAGTGTTTGATGGATTGAGAGTCTTTTTAACACATGTTTAGAGTATCTATGGAAAATAAATTTTGGAAATTAAAGAGTACAAAAGCTTTCCTATAGCTAAAGATATATGTAATTCCTGCTAACATAATTACTACTTATTTTATTTTTTACTTTCACTTTTCAATAAGAATTTTTGTTACATCATTGCATATCATAATTGCATGTTATTATTACATGCTTGCAAATATTTACTCTAATTATGTAATGAGCCATAATTGCACTAATACATGATAATGGGGCAAAATCAGTATAAATAAACAAGGGAATTCACACAACCAAAAGAGCAGGGTATTGAAAACCATTAGTATTCTAAAAGTATCATCTTTGTATCTTCAGCCCTCAGAATAAGAAGTTACATGAAGAAAAATCAATTTTTCCATTTTGAAATCTCCAAAAACTGCCGAAGCTCTCTGTTTAGGCTGATACATCAACATTCTGGCATATCCAAGCTTATCCTGTCTTTGTTGTGTCTTTCTCTTCTGCCTCTTGTCTGTGTTGTTTTCTTATTCATAAGGGTAATATCCTGGCTATGTTTACAGAATCAGGCAAATTGTCAATTCAGAGTAAATGAAACAGTTGAAATTAAAAAGGAACAAGGATACATTATATTTTCTTTATATGTCACAGTGAAAATTGTCTTTTCCATAAGTGAGCATCTAGAAACAGAAGACTAAGAAGCACTCTGTGCATTTCAACTTGTCAGGCTGAATTCATCCATTGTGAACAACCCCCACCCCCTACACCTTGGGAATTTGGTACCCAGTACAACTTGTCCTTGCTAGGAATGATGTTCCAACGTAAGTGGAAGAACAAAGGATGAGACAAAAATCACCTGGCTCTTCACTTTAGGTTATTTATCTATTCTTGTTTTCATTTGACAAACACTTTTTTTTTTTTTTGGTTCTAAATCTACCATCTACCAAATTTTCACTTTCAGGTGGTCTAGATTTATGAAGGGGAATAAAGTAGCCCCATCTTCGCATAACTCAGAGTCTAGTAAATGAAAAAAACAGATAAATTATGGTGCAATTTTGTAGGGGTTAAATTTAATATACATATGTATATATAATTATGAGATAATCAGAAGAAAGCATTCTTTAAATCAACATATGATAAATGAATGGCTGTTTATTTGATAAAACTCATCCATTGGTTTTGTTCCCCACCAAAAATCCTCTTTGATCTAACAAAAGTAGTTCCCTCAGAGAAGTAGCCCAACCCATGAGAGTTACACAAGAGCACAGTGTTAGAAAACTTGGAGAAATTACCCTTCTCTGGGCTAGTTGAATATCATGAAGAAACAACTCTATAACGTTTGAATCTTTGTTCTAACATAAGAGATAAAGTCAGATTTCCCATATGCTTTCCTGGGAACTGCCTTTTTGTGACTTAGACTCTCTCAGACAAAACCAGAGTCCATGTAGCAAGGAGAAATGACCAGAGATAAACTAGATAGCTGTCCTTATAGAAAAATAAAGATCTGACCAAATGTGAGATGCTAAATCACCAACCTTGGAAGAATCTGTCTCTGGTTCCAGCAACTAACTGTGACTGGGTGTGGGGGATCAGAGAGAGAGAGAGAGAGAGAGACAGAGGGAGAAAGAGATGGAGGGGGAAAAAGAGAGAGAGAGAAACAGAGAGACAGAGAAAGAGGTACTAAACACTAGTACCAAGAGGGAAATTTGTCACCTTCTCTTATAAAGCAAAAGCATAAAGGCATGTTTTCATGGGCTGCTAACTGAGCTGCAGAGAGCAGACTTATGAAAATGCACTGAAAGAATCAATTCTGGAAGAAAGGGCATTTTATCAATATGAGAATTAGGTAGTATAGTATAAGTTCTGTTGGGTGAATATTCAATGTGACTTCTATAGTATTTGTTTATCTCTGCTTTGTTCAGAATCCTGTTTTCTATCTTTTCACCATGGTATAGCTTAAGTTTCTTGTTTATTGATTCTTTAGAGATTCTGGTTTCTTAATTTTATGAGGAAAACATTTGTTTTCTTATTTTTTTTTTAGTTGTCCAGGTTTAAATTTTGATCTTCTTTTCTGTTCTTTTAGTTGATGCCAAAGGACATTAGATTGGTCCACACTGCCATATATAACATTTCTATAATATTTGTGCTCAAAAATTTCAAGATCAATGAACAATATTACAGTCCCTTCCTGTTTGCCTACCCATCTCAAGCTAAAATTCTTGTGTGATTTTCTTTACCCTTAGACCCTTTGATGTGTTGTCTTTTAGGAATGGCCCAAATAGGTGATAGCACGAAGAACTATAATAAGACTAACTATTATAAGAACTAACCTGTAATTTCGTTACTTAAGAAATGGTAGCTTTCCAGCCATTGTGACCGCATGTTCCCAGGTTGAGGTAGTAGGTTGTATAGTTTAGAATTACATCAAGGGAGATAACTGTACAGCCTCCTAGCTTTCCTTGGGTCTTGCACAAAGCAACATGGCGAGAACAATCATGATTTCTTCGGGCCTTTTTTATCTAGGAAAGACTATCAAAGGTAAGATTGGGAAGATTTATTTAACTGGTACCTTAGAATTCAGGTTTTGTTTAATTCTTGTACCCATGTTGTATTTTCATGTTCCGTTTCTTTGGTTGGATTTTAGTTTGAAGGATTCAGTGTGTCATTTATCCATGGTTGCAATAATTCTCCATAATAAACAACACAAAACCTCCAGTGGCATACAACAATAAGCACAGATTTAGCTCATAACTCTTTAGGTGGATCTGTGATTTAGAGTGGATAGTTTTTCTGCTTTTGGCTTATCTGCTGCAGCCATAGGATGGCATTGCTGGGATGACCAGGCAGCCTCAGTTCTGTTTTTCGTGTTGCATTCTGCAACAGGCCAGACCTAAAACAATCTCATGGTGAAGGTGTAAGATTAAAAACAAGAACCAAATAGCAAAGGGTTTTTGCAAACTTGTGCTGCGTTTGCTAATATCTCATTGGTTGGAGGAAGTACCTGGCTAATCATGGAGCCAGAGTCAGAGACTACAAGTTTCATAGCAAAAGACATGAATTCAGGGAGTCATTACCAATTGGGACCATTTAGGAAGTCACATTGCACTTCTTTAGATATCAAATAGAAAATAATTTGCTCTCTCAATTGGTGGAACCTTTCAAGTTCACTTGACATATTTTTGGCTTTTTGACTAAAATTGTCTTTGAACACTGCTATATCCTGTTGATATAATATGCTCTAACCCTGTATGGAAAATGATAAGAGACTAGAATGATTATAATGGGACATTGGATGAATGATAGACACATTGCCATTTAGACTGAACTCTCAATCTTCTGTGAGCCATGAACAACTGAATCAACACTAGGATTCATCTCTGTTATTTAGATGGAGTTTCTCCAAGGCTAGATATTTTTTTTGTAGAAATGAAGATAGATAGTTTGAAGATACCTAAAGGAGTAATTCAACCCATTTTATTATTTTCTAGTTTTTAAATATAATACATAATATATAAAAAATAGCTTTGCAGTGATATATGCAGTGATATTTGTCCTTCTGTCTCTCTTTTCTCCCTCCGTCTTCCTCTCTTCTCTTCTCTCTCTCAATCTCTCCCTTATAGAAAGGATGAGATTCTATTGTGTCTGTCTTAATTTTCATGCTTAAATATTTTTATGAGGCATCATTGTGATTGTCATATTACCGAGAGGTCAAGCATAACTAGCCCATGTTTTAAGTAAAGTCTGGTTAAAGGTTCAGGGCTTTCAAGCCATGCCAGAATTAACTCTAGCAGAAAGGCTCAAAGGCTCCTATATCATTTTCATTTCTTACTTCATACTTTTTTCACTTAGAGAAGCCTCTTACTTGACTCTAGAAGGTACTATCATTATTTTGTTACATTTGTTATACATTTGACATGAAACACATTACCTATCTTGGGTAAGTGTTTGTGAGTTAAACAATGGGATTCACTCATACAAGTAGCTACTTAGTACTGTTTATATATCTGTAAGGTTTTTTTATATCAAATTATCTCTCTGCACAAAAGAATATGGTCCTCTTCTTTTCAGTGGCATAAACACGGAGAGATCATATACCCATGATTTTAAGAACAAATTCGTGTTTAGAATCCCCTGCTTCTAAAGACAAAGTAACTCTAATATAATTGTGCTCCAACTGACTTTTATAATAAGGTTGTCTCTACCAGAATGTATTTTCTTTATTTGATTTTAGCATGGCCTAAAATCTAGAAGCTTATCTATATTGTTGTGCTTTTTAACCAATAGCTCATGGCAGGATATAGTTGGGGAAATGCAAGGAAAATAAATTAATGTTGGGGATCATTTTAGCCACAACTTAGTATCAGTTTCAGCAGTAACAGGGTAAAATCATTTCCAAAATGATTCACTCCTTGTCTTTATTTTTGGTGATTATGTATTATGTTTCTCCAGGGAAAATTTACTAAATTTTATTGTAGCCAACAGACTTTCTTTGCCCCAGAAATCCCCACTGCATTGTATCTTCTACGTTGTATCTTTTAGAAATAATGACAATTTAAAAAGGAGAAGGGAAGTTGCAGCAGGGTATATAACCAGAAAATTATAATATCTGTATTCATAGCAGAAATATTACTTTGACTTTTCAGAATATGTTTATTTAATCTAGTTATTTTCCAAAGCCTTGAAAAACTCCAAAACACAAGAATTTCTGACATCTTAATCTTTAATAAGTAAGAGTTGTTTTGCTATTACAACTTAACAAAGTTGGCTAGTGAATACAATGAGTTTATAAACTTTTTTGAAGCCAGATTTCTGTGCTTTTTTATTTTCAGGCATCAGACTCTTTTTTACTTGGTTTGTCAGTAGAGTCTTTAAAACAAGTATAAGATAATGCAATAAATCTCTCTCCTCTGTTGGGTACTTCCAACGATGTTCTCATGAGCACAAACAGCTTTCTCAGAGATGACCATGGCTTACTGTCTTTTCCAGGCTTTCTAGAAAACCAGGGAGAAATAAAGACTGTTTTTTCTTAATTCACTTACATTTACTAACTATTTAGTGTAAGCTTTTATTCTAAATAGAATATCACTTTGTGTCACTACTATTCCATCTAATCAACTTTTACCTTATCTTTTGTATTTTATGAATTTTATTCATAAAATATTTTATTAGAAACAAAGTTTTACAAACAAATAACAAAAGAATAACAGTGATTATAGTGTGTGCCATTATCTTCAAAGTAACTAATATAAGATAGAAATCAAAAGAAATTTTGATTATTGTATAATCAACTTGTTATTGTATAATCAACTTTTAAATGAGGATGTTACCAACATGTGGAATATATTCTTGTGTTTCAAAGTCTAAAAGCAAATGCTTTATAATTTCAGATGTCTAGGTAATTAGGCTGAGGGTAAGAAATGTAGATGTAGCTTTCTGTCTTTACCTAAG
Organism: Petromus typicus; assembly: GCA_004026965.1. Lineage (NCBI taxonomy): Eukaryota > Metazoa > Chordata > Mammalia > Rodentia > Petromuridae > Petromus > Petromus typicus. Next base: position 7,443 of record PVIR01003531.1, read on the forward strand.
TACATCAAGTTCTTTTTAAAAATTATAGCCACAGAGCATATCTCTTAAATGTATCTTAGTTCCTTTCCATAATACAGAATCCTAAGGTACAGCATTGTAAAAGTTTCGTTTTAGAAATAGAGACATCATACCATTGAGCATAGTTCTAAGATATTCATGTTATTAGCCATGCACTCAACAGAAGTCTCCTTTACTTGAACATGTAGAGAATCCATCTGGGAGCATGCATTCAGGTACCTACCTGGTTCTGTTACAGCCAAGTCACTTCAACTTTGTGAACTTCAGCATCCAAAGATCTAAATCAGTAGACTGGGACTGGATAATTTCTGACATATCTATAATATTGAATATCCTGAGATTCTGAGACTATCACTTAGAAGTCTTAGATTTTATTGAGTAGAATCATATTAGTTTCTGCATCAACCTGTCCTAAAACATGGAAAGATATTATTTCAGTTCTATCCCCATACTGTCAAAGGACACGGTAAGGGAAAATTCACAATAATTGCTATGACATCAGTTGCTAACAGTGAAGGCTGCATCAAAGAATTGGAAAGAGTAGCCTAAGACCTATGAATCCCCCTTCTTTGCCCGTGGTTCACAGCTCACTTGACTAATAAAGAAAAGTAAATTAGTTTCTGAACAAGTTAGTGTCTATGACCAGGCTCTGTTTATCACTGTAGTTAGATTATCTCAGTGGTGAACAAGAGGGGCGTATGTGAAATTCACCACCTCCTTTCCTGGTTCCTGTTTGTGTTCTTTCTCAACAAAAATTATGTGCTTCGTGCTCTGTCACAGACTGCAGTGTGGAGCACATGAGCGCTTCTGTGGCCCTTCTCAACCCTTTTCCATCAGTCACACAACTCTCACTGTTCAGTGCTAATGCAAAATGCAATAACGTTTAGCATCAGGACGTCTCTGAGTCAAGAGGTTAAGGGAAAACACATCTCCCATTGTGTTCCTGCCGCTCTGATACTGTTAATGGTGAAAACACCATGGAGACAAATAGATCTCTATTTAGGAAGCTTTGAGTGAAGAGAAAATATATATGACATCTTTACAGCACGAGAGCCCTCTCTCTATGGTGCATTAAGGAAGGATGTAGGAGGGAGAAGCTCATATAACATCATGTTTGGTAAGACTTGAGCCGTGTGGGGAGGCAGGATTGTGTCTCCTTGGTTTTTTCTATTGCTTTAATAAATACTTCCAGTTCTAGCAGGGGGAAGTAAGATGTAACCTTTCAAGGCACAGACTCAAGACTAAATAAATGTAAAGAAAGCTTTATGTTGTCCTTTGTGACATTAACTCAAAGAGATATTTGCTAATACGGCTGCCGCTTTCTTCCTTGTGGTGTTCGAGCCTCTTGCCTTTCTCCCCTATGCACTTTGGGTGTAAGCAATGTGAATCAGTGTATTTTAGAAGAAAGACAAAGCAAAAAAAATATCAATGAATTATGATTGCACTGAGATTTTTTTCTTGGAGCTCTCCTGAGAGTAGACTGCCCTATATGAACACATAAGGATCACACAGAGACATAGTTTTGGATTTTATCCTCCCTTTGAGTGACTCCTAGGGAGACCTCAGTTGAGATCATGTTTTGTTCCCTTAGCACTTTAAAGAGAATTTGGTTGTATTGTTTACAAATAGTGATCAGAATCTAAAATTAAGATTTTCCTTTTCCTCAGGACTTAAACAATTTTCCTGCTGCGGTAAAATTTCTGGATGGATCAAAAGAATCCATTTTTCGTGTTATCTGCCCAATCTAAAGCTACCAAATAACTGTCAAATTTTCAGTTATATAGATACTTTGAAACTTTCACTGGATGTACATTATTGATTTCTACTCAGTCCTGTCAGCAGACCACTATGTTGGCTTTGATGAGGGGATAGCGAAGAGGGGGTGATAATTGAACTATAAACCTTCAGACTTCCTTTCAAACTAGGCTGATACTCGGGTCTGCAGTATTGCTGCTCTCACTGTTGGTTCTGATGCATCAGGGGTAGATTTCATTTATAAAAGTTCAAGTCCAGGCAAGAGGGATGGGAATTCCAGAATGACTCATTGTTTGATGAATAAGGCCTCAAATGTTTTGTGGTTGCCATTTTTATATTTGAATAAAATATATAGAATTCAAATCATAACTTAAATTCCGAATTGTGACAGATCACATTCAATACTGAGGCTGCAGTGTTACAGCAATATGCTACTTCTGGTCAACCGCTAACAAGCAGTTTCAAAGCACAAATGGCACACACGAGGCATATGAGTGAGTATGAAGTCCTCTAAGGATTTAAGAGTCTTATTCTTTTTGCAGCTTTTTATTATGGAATAATGAAGTGCAGCTGAGACACTGTACCCAATATGCAAAAAATATATTATATCAAGCATCATTAAAAGAGAACATCTCCTTAAAGATTGAATGGAAAGGAATAAAATAAATGTATGGGAAGTAAACTTTTTTCGTAACCTACCAGAATTAAGAAACAAAGTTTTCTGGTTAATCATCATAATAAAATATCTAAAATTTGAAATCCATTAGTGATCAGTTATTAAAATAAATAATTTATTTTGCTTCAAATTAAAGCTATTCTAAATATAGTCTAACATGTCTTAAGATTTATGTTATTTAGAATCCCATATGCTTCAAGGTCAACATTATAAGCTAAATTTAAATTGCAGAGCTATTTGACATGTAAAAGTACCAAATATAGACCTCAGCTTTGCAAAATATGGGCTAAACTAGAGTTTACCATTTATGTTCTATGACTTTCATTAGAAGCCCTTGTTAATAGTAACTCCTTGATATCTTTCAACAAGAAAGTGCCAAAGTGTTCTGCTATAAATTAAACATCACTCAACCCATCTAACTAAAATGTCTAGTCCTGAACCCCGAGTATACATTATCACATGACCTTGTGTAGATCAAAATTTAGCTGGCTCTGTTGACTGTTCCTTGCCTTGCCAGCTCTCCTCTCTACCTTGCTCCACCCTGCCCCGTGTGCTTGCAGGCTGAGCTTCACATGCTGCAGTGGACCTGCCTTCTGTTTCTGAATGTATTTTGCTAATTGTCAGTGGCAGGTTAGAGGCAGAGAGGAGAAAGTGGGTAGGGTACTGAATTCTCCTGTGGGCCCCGAGCTAGCCCTGACCTCTCCTTACTGTGGGTGATTATTTTGGGCAGATCCAGCTCTGACTCCAGCTCCTGATGATGGCTGGTTCTCCTTACTGCACCAGGGTTAGGGATGTAAGGATTCCTCACTACAGATAGTCCTAGAACACATCACCATCCTTACTGGTCTCTTCATTCTGCCCAATCTTTGTAAGCAATCCTTGTGTTCAACTTCCCAGTTTCCCAATATGAATGTGCTGTTTTATCCAGACACTGATTCAACACCTAAAATCAACACAATCTAGATAACAGAGGTCAACGTCATTCCCTTTCAGTCCTATGTGGGATATGATGGATGAAAGGCAGATATTTATCTTTCCCATAGTTGTAAGCTCTGGAAAGGCAGAGACCGTATCTAATACCTTCTTACAGTTCTTCACAAAAACTGGCCAAGCACTTAGTTCACAGTGCATGTTCTGGGCACATGGAGAGTCATACAGAGTTCCTCCAAAATCCTCAAATTTGTTATAGACTTAAATGGAATGTGAGCTCTTGACTTAGGATGTAGACTTCAAGAAGTACCGTATGTTTTTTAAATCATCTTTCTAATGTAGTATAATCTTACTAATGCTAGACATTCTAACTCAATAGAAATAATTTTTCTTCATGTGTTAGGTTGATTTTTTTGTTTAGTAAATTAGAAATAATTATACTCAAAATGTTTATGTCTAATATTTATCTAAGTTCAAAGAGTAGATTCTTCAGTATTCATATTTTGCAAACAAGATCAGTTCTTTAACAAACAGAGGTGGGCAGAACATTGTCAACTTAAATAAGTTAAACTTTGTGTCTCCTTGATAAGAGAAACTATTTAATGATAACTTTACTAGTCTACTTGGGAAGTGACCAAAGCACTATGAGATAAGATAAAACCCAAAAGACATGGAAAATATTTTTGTCAACTGTTTCTTCTTGGCCTCTTGGCAAAAACCAAGAGTTATGTTCCCTATCTAGGGACTGACTATCTCTTGTGAGCCAGACCAGATGATCTAATAGGTCTTTGTAATTTCTAGATACTGTGACTTCTATCCCCAAGTGAACTACATGGTTTGTTTACAGAGAAACACACTCACAGGCTTAAGGAAATGCAATATGCATCATGCTAAGGAAAGTGAGCCAAAATGATTCAAGCGACATTTTTTTTTCTAAATAGGATAAGTAAATTAAAATTGTAGACATTGTCTTTAATTCCTCTCTAGTTTCCCACTATTTAGATTTTATATAGAATCCCTCAGTTGTAAAATCATTTCTTCAATTAAGTTGTGTCTTATACTGGTACAAATCCCCATTATGGAGTGCAATCATGATGTGTATATTTAATGTACCAATAAAGATAATTTAAAAAAAATCGTTTCTTCAACCACAAATTATAAATTTGTCTTTCTAAATCAGTAAAAACCTCTGCTACCCTTATCTAGAAAAGCCTTTGATGGAGATTTTGTTTGACTGTTGTTTAAACTTCAAGTTATATCCCAGGCACATTGGAAATTAAAAATGTTGGGAAGGATAGAAAAATAGAAATTACTATAAATATGTAAACATGATAAAGCATAATCACAGTGCATTTAAACTTTATCAAAAACTTGGTTTTTAGCTGCAGGATATATGTATCTAAACAAATGAATCATTTAGAATAATCTCAATTTTTAATAAAACATTGTTTTTTCAAGACTATGTTGGCAAATGCAACATTTTAGAGACCCCCCCCATTATTATACAAACATTTTATGATTTCCTTATCTGGTAGTACTTTATATGATCTATCAGAGACTAAAATTAGGACAATTTTTATTGTCATTGTTATTGTTATTGTTTTAAATTTTTATTCCACTTCCTCCATACTTGCCACTGGTCCCTTACAAATGGGTATCGTATACGAATAGTCACTCTTGCTGTCTTCTTAGCTGTTTATGCCCGACTTACTCTGGTAGACAGTGGCTAGAATAAAATTGTCAAGATATATCATTTTGAAGGCATATAATAGCCCGGTAATGTTACCAATGGACAGTTATCCAATGACAAAATTGAATAAATTTCCCACCATTGTTTTAATTTTTAGAGGAGGCATCTGGATGCTGACTCTATCTCCCAAAAATGGTGACAGTAAGGAATTTCATTTAGTTGCTTCATGATTGGCCTCTGCCATTTTTTTCCTCTGCTTTCAGAGGCATGAATTATCATTTGGAAGAAATTCCTGTTTCAGCCCAGAGGAGAAAGGACATATAAATATAGTACATTGCTTTGTGGAATCCCATTGCATAATTGGTTATATTGCTTATCCTTAAACTAAAAAATTTGTTTTTAAGAGTTACAGTTTTGGGCCAGAGATTTAGCTCAGTGGTTCTGGTCCCTTCTTTGCTAGCACAAGGTCCCCAGTTCGATCCCCAGTAACCACATACCACATTGCCAGGTGTGGTGACTCACACCTATCAGCAATCAGTACCATACACCACAGTGCTCAGCCTGGTGGCTCATGCTTGTAATCCCAGCACTTGGGAGGCAGAGGTAGGAAGATTGCCTTAAGTTCAAGGTTAGCCTGGGCTACAAAGTGATTCCAGGACCAGCCTGAGCTACAAAATTAGATCCTGTCTCAAAAAAAGAAAAAAAAAAAAAAAAAAAGAGTTACAGTTTTTCTAAAGGCTTTCTGTCTGCTGAAAATCCCAGTCAGTTGCTCCCAACCTCCTTTGTGTCAGGCGTATACTTCATTAAGGGTCATTTCCAGTAATAAGTTGAACACAGAACATGGCATGTATTCCTGAGCTCACACGTAGGGTTAGGCTTAGTGTATCTGAATTGAGAACTCTGTCCTCACAGCTCATCTTCTCAGCTCATTTCACTACTGTCTGAGTTCAGTGTCTTGACACACATTGTATCTATGATTTATCTCTAATCTCAGTCACTTTAACAGCCTATGCTTTGAAGTTATCCTAAAACTTAACCTACAGATGAGAGTTATGCTCATGATTCAAGGTACCTTTGTTTTGACTATATCCTCAAAAGTCTAGCTCACGGTCTTTTTCTGTTTCCCTTTTCCTTCCCTTAGGCAATTCTTCCTTTTTTACTTGTATAAGGATTTATTCAAACAGTTACCATATCATATTAAATGATGCTCATTGTTAGACACACCTACTTTATTTTTTTTTTGAAATTACTAGAATTTTATTTGCTTCAGGCTTACGACTTGGAACCAAAGATACTGTGCAAACAAAGCAAAAATTAAGTACACTTTAGGGAAGAAACAGTATAAGCTGGTAACATAGGAAATTAGGTGGAAAAAAGCCATCTGTACGATAGAGATTGTAGTAATAAATAGCATTTTCAACAAAACTTTTTGTAAACCAGGTTCAAAAGAGGTAAGCAATGTTTACAGTAAACATAAATCTTATACAATTCAAGAAACACTTGTTTTTCAGATCATAGAGCAGAAAGTGAACAAATACATATATAGTGAGATTTACCATATATTTATCATATATTGAATTTGCATATATTATATGTACCACAGTGTAAAAAAATATGGAACAGATATAAATCGCTTTTAATCTTTGTGGCCCATTTGGTCACAATATGGTACAGAAATGGGCCTGTCTTAATCATCCCTTCCATTCCAGTATGACACATAGGAGATGCTCAATAAGAATTTGTTCACTTGAAACAAATTTTCTCTCAATAAAGAATTTTTGGCAGGCCCTTGATTTAGGCAACATTAAACTCAGTTAATGTTTGTAGACCATATGTAAGTTCTATGTTTTGTTGTGTAGCACCTGCAGGATTTTTTGTCTGTTCTCTATTGTTGTTTCAGTGCCCAAGATCAAATATGACAGAAATCCAATAGCCAAGTGGAAATAAGGTGCAACTAAAGATCAGTTTATATATATACACACACATCATAGTCACTTTCAGCATTGAGAATTTGTACCAGTATATGATACGACATGACTTAATTCTCATGTTTTTTCATTCTCCTACCTTTTGAGATCTTAACATATGCTACTTCAAGTCACCAGAAGTTTAAGAGTTTGTTAAACTGTACAGAGGCAGAAGAAGCCCCAAAGAGAAATATTTTAGTACTTATTGGTACAAAACTGACTTATTATTTTCACTAGTCGATTAAAACACATGTTAGAATAAACACATGTAGTTTCTGTACAGAAAGACATAATTGATTTGTGAAGAAATGGCCTGTTAAGTGGTGAGAGCTTGAAGTGCCCCTTTCTATGTTCACTGAGTGTTAGTGAAACCATCGTGGTCATGAAATTGATGGATGGCTTTACTTTGATGTCACTGAGCTTCCACAGTTGTTGGAACTTTCTACTGCACTACATTGCTCAGGATAATTTTTGAAGTTCTTTTTTAAACTAAGGAATACATTTATGACAGTGATGATAGAGATAGTAATGACAGTGATTTTTAAAATTACTATTCATTGTGCAAATGGAATAGAGAATAAATATCAATTTTTTTTTTACTGAATCAAAACTGAAGTCATTCAAATTATGTGATGTGCCATTATAGTATTATCTATGTCTGGCAATCACTATTTAATTTATGCATTCATTGTATATATTTAGTCTTACATTTTATTTTGAAATTCCAGAAATAAAGTATATAGATGTCTATATCTAGGAGGACTTTAGTACAGTTCTATCCAAAGAGTTAAGATTAAAGAACTTACCACTTGTATATCCCCCTAACATTTAATTTTTGCTTATCAAATGAAGTAAGATTTCAAAGGATACTCTTAATTATTAATAAACATTAACTTTTTTCCTGTATCTGTTTCTACTTTTAATCTACTAATAATATTGTCCAGTGGCAACACATTGTACATTGCTCAATCTTTTCTTTTACGTGGACTATATGTATATGTATGTGTATACATTATATATTCTACATGCGTTCTTTACCTACTGGCACATTTGTCATTCAATTGAATATCACTGTCCTGATCATTTATTCTAGAGCTATAGTGAATGCAGGATAGAGTGTTGCTTTCTGCTCTCAAATGTAAGGAGGAGTATAAAATAATTACAAAATAGTTTCCTCATCAGTGCAAATGTGTAGATTACAATGTGTTTTGGCAAATCCAAGAAAGGATATTTTGAGTTATACAATTACATAAGTCTTCTTGGGAGAGATAGGCTTTGAGTAGGGGGTTGGAGAGTAAGATTTTGATGGATAGAGATTAGGGGCAAATTATTCCTGATGAAGGGAAAAGTGTAAACAAAGGACTTGATTAGAGAGAAATAGCACATATTTGAGAATGCAAATAGTCCATTGGGCTTAGACACAGCCTACAAATAGGTTTAGTAGAAGAGTCTTCACAAGTAATCTGAGTCAATTCATAGAGGGACTTGAATACATGTAAAGGTGTTTGGAATTTTGCCAGGTAGCTATGGGGAGCCTTAGGTTGATTAACTGTCTACTTTGGATGATTAATTAGCTTATAAAGTGGACAGGACAGGATGTGGAGAGACTAGTTAAGAACTTATTACCATAGACTCAAGTGATCTATATGCCAGTCTGAACTAGAGTGTTGGCAGTGTGTATAGCAAGGAGGGAATATTTGACAGATCCTGTCTGTGCAATTGGGTCTTGACAGTAGTTGAATAAGAACACTGAAGACTTGTTGAAGACTGTTAGGTAAATTGATTTATTTTAGATTTAAACAGTGTGGTTTTGTGATCTTTGTGCACAAATAGTTGGCAGACCAGCAAATAAAGCAGAAGAAACAAACAGTGTTTACTCAAGATCGTAGTTTTAAAAATTAAAAGATATAGAAGGTCAAAAGGTATTAGGGTCAGGGTAAAGTTCAAGAACAGCTAGAAGTGAGTGATTGGATTGGGGTATAGATAAGAATTTTTCGAGCTTCTATGTCACATATAGAAATTAAATAGATTCAGTAAGAGTAGAGAGTAAGTCCTATGGTAACCAGAAGTGATTTCATGAAGGGGAACCAGTTTTAGATGCTAAAGGAGTTCTACTTATGGCCATGCATATTGATAACTAAGATGGAAGGGAGGTAACTGCCATTAGAATTGATGAAGCAGGATATGAGAGAGATCCTCAGTGTAGCCAAGATGAGGGGAAAGCCCATAAACTGTAGAATCAAGTTGTAGAATTAAAAGACTCCCAAACTGAAGGAAAGCATGTGTCTTGATTTCAGTGAAGAAGCCTCATTCTTTCTGCTAAATTCTCATAAGTGAAGAATTCTTGACTTCTTGCTGTCTTAAGAATTCAACTTCTCCTTTGAAATGTAGACATTGTACTTGTTTTTTATTCACTAAAGATGAGGCTGTATAAATTCACAATCATTGGACATGTTTAAAGATATAATCATACCTTGGTATCCATAGGTTTCATATTTAGGACTTGGTATGCTTATTAAAATTTATTTGTAATCCTAAAATTAATATTTGACAAAGTTTTGTGGTCATTTGTGGGGATACACAGGGCCGCAAAATTTTTGTCATCCAGTGTTACATCTGTTTCCATTTTTATGCTATTTGTTGATAATTTTGCCATTTAAAATAGTCTCTAAATATAATGCTAAAAACCTGCCTCTCTAAATATAATGCTAAAAATCTGTCTATCTATCTATCTATCTATCTATCTATCATCTATGATACCTTCAAAGAGAAACACATAACAAAATGTTGTGTGTTGATCAGTTCGAAAAAGATGAGACTGGAGACTTTCCTCCAAGAGCAGTTCTTGAGTATTCACTAACTCAGTGCACAAGCACTCACGTGACACACATGTACTGCAAATAACTACAGTCAAGAACACCTTGTTTGTTTTGGTGAAAGTAACTGTCTTGGTTGTTCGGATGCCCTCTAAGTTCCAACACCAAATTACTACTTACTTAACTTTCTATTTTGAAATAATTTTAGACTGAAATACAGTGCAAAATAATATGCTGGCCCCACTGCCCTCCTATAAGGTATTCCCATGTATACCTCATCTGGCTTCCCCTACTATTCACATCTTCATAACGCAGTACAGTGATGAAAATTAGGAAATTAACACTACTGTAATTTTAGTAACTCATCTGTAGTCCTTGTTAGAATTTCTCAGCTATTCTGATTCATGTTCAACCCAAAATTCTTCATTGCATTTAATGTCATATTTCCTCAAGCTTAATAATTTTTGCTTTTTTTTGTTTCTTTCTGCTGATCCCATATTTTGGGAGGATTTGTTTAGTGTTTCTCTATATTTAGATGGAAGTTTTAATTTTTGATAAAAATACCACAGAAATGAGGTGTCCTTTTTAATGCGTTCTTTATCAAAATTGATCATGTTGATACATTGTCACATGGGTGATATAAATATTGATCATTTGCTTAAAAGTATTATGTACTTCACTATTAAACTGCTATTATTCTTTTTTGTAATTGATGAATGGGAGAATTTTTAATGCTAAAATTTTCTAGATGACTTTTCAATCAGTAAGTACACTGCCATTAATTCTATGCTATATCTGATGACAAGTAGTTGGAACGATTTTTATATATATTCTTTTGTTCACTGAGAATTGATAGTCTGGCGGGAGGTGGAGAGGCACACAATAAACATTATTATACAGAGTAATATAGAAAATCACACTGGGGAAGATTGTGTAGCACAGTATGTAGGCTACAGAAGTTGTTAGGAAATGCGTCATGTGGAAAGAGGAACTCCTGCTGGATTTTTGTGGGAAAATATAACTTTTTTAAGTAGATCTTCATAATTTACCTAACTCAGTAAAATATATTAAATATTTTAACTCCTTAAGGAATTATACTAGAAGCCAGGAACCAACATATATATAGAAGGTCTTTACCTTCAAAGAGTTATTTTCCTAGTGAGAGAAACAGAGGTGCCCATCCCTATTTAAAAAAATATGGTTGATGTGTGTAGAGATGGGTGAGGAGAAGAGGTTACTGGGACTAAGAAGCAATATCACATCTTAGAGACAAACAGACAGATGGTAGCCTCAGGTTATCTAATCTAACTTTCTGTATTCCACGAATGCTGTAAAATGTTTGAATGCTTCTAGTCATAAGAAGTAAATTTCTTGAGACATTGGATTTGACTGCTTTATGTCTAATTAGAATAGAAAATAATTTTTCTGTTGAGCTAAAATTTCAACAGATTTTCTCCTTTAGGTTTAGTTCTTACCTCCTTAGATACAAAGAATAAACTGAGTTTCCCTTTTCCCAGGAT